>JAYESA010000015.1:73439391-73461891 GCA_036927795.1 Iris macrosiphon | reverse complement strand
GCTGGCATGTGTACGTATACCTGGCCCAACGTATTTGGGACTGGGGCATGACAGTCATCGCTAATAGAAAGGATTAGGGAAGCTTTGCCTACGAATGCTAGATTTAGGAGGTTGAAAGAAAGGACCGAGGTTGGAGAGCAGACGGCATTGCGCATTCATGCTGACAGGACATTAAGATGTCGTGATCGTCTATATGTTCCCAATGGAGAGCTTCGACATGAGCTGATGGCAGAGGCTCATAGCTCGATATATTCTATTCATCCTGGAAGCACCAAGATGTTCCGCGATTTGCGACAACACTTTTGGTGGCATGAAATAAAAAGGAAGATAGCTTGCTTTGTGGCCAAATGTTTGGTGTGTCAATATGTCAAGGCTGAAAATCAGAGGATGGCAGGGTAATTGCAACCACTTCTGATTCCTGAGTGAAAGTGGGAGCACATCACATGTCACTACCACATTTCAAAATAGGAGTATTTTTGTCATTTTTTATTTATTATAAATATTGTGTATACTTTATTTATTTATAATGCGCATGTTATGTATATTGTTACTATTATTATTATTGTTAGTTGATTAGTCTATTTTATTTTAGACTTGATATTAGTGGACCACACTAGACTTGACTTGACCCATTGACTCAAATAAATAGTTAGTCATGACTAGATTAATTTCATTAAACCTATTTAGACTCAATGATAGAATATTCCTTCAATGGTTTAGTAGATCCCATTCATGAAGGAATGAGAGGAGCACTTGTGTCAAATCAAATATTCCTCAACCTAACCCTAACCCTAACCCTAGAGGAAGCTTATATAAGCCTCTTTATTTATGAATAACCCTTATTCTCTTTTCTTATTATTTCATTCCCATAGTTGAGAGCAAGCCCTAATTTCTTATTTCAAATCCCATCCCTCTCATTCTCAATCCAAGGAGACTAAGGAGCTTGGCATTGCTAGAGGAGCACTTGAGGAGGGAAGCATTGGCTTAAGGATTGTATCCTTGGTGGAAGACATTGGAAATCCATCTCCCAATAGGTAAAACTCTTGTCCCTCTTGTCATTTCAGTTTTTAATGATGAAATAAACCCCTAAAAACCTACCCATGGTTAAGGACTACCAATAGGAAGAAGAACTAGGTTCTTTGGGGACCTATTGTGAAAGTCATATTGAGTTTTGTGCGTGTCACGACCCGCACCCAGTGTAGGGATGCAAGTCGGGAACAACGCCCAGCCTACGCCACAGCATCGATGGTAGAACGTTGTCTTCGTCAACTATACTATCTAAATATCTCACAATAATATAAAATTTGCCAACAATATCTCACATAAAATTCAATCATAATTCTAAAGCACGAGAAGATATGAAGAAAGTCTAACTATACATTCAAAATATATATATTATCAACAATAGTAACAATATCCAATCTCATACCATATGCCGGAAACAAATCCGGACCAAAATGCTAAAGAAACTAATTATGAAAACTAGTGATCCGGATAAACCTTCCGACAATCACTCCAGAACTAGTGGGTCCAAGTCTGCACCATCTATAAGTCGAAGTCCATAGTATGTCGGACACCAATCTCTCGGATCCTCTGAAAAATATTTTTCAGTCAGGAATGGAGCAAAGTATATTTCTAACAGCAGTTCTAATCAATGATATAAACTATGTAACAATAAATAGATGTGAATATACAAGATGCCATATACATGTACAAGCGATACGCAATAAAGGAAATACTGAAAATAAATACAAGAATGAATAATATGGCAATGAACAAGAATACTAATGACTAAGTGTGTAAGTACTAGCTTTAACATGTGACCAGCTTGGGAACATGATACAAGATTTATGGCCTGGCTAATCATATGTGCGGTGTATGATTAACACTATTCAAGAGCAAGACTTGATACAAGGAGGGTATAATCACATATCTATACTAAAATACTCTCCACCCTCGACTGGTATAATAGATCCAACCATGGTACGCTATGGCACGAGATTCCCTAAGAAGATAGCTAGTCTTCCCGAGAATCAGTGTCTGTATATGTACAAGATAATCAATGAAACAAGGCTTGCAAAAGATACACCATATACTAAGGAATAACATCTCATGACGAGATCCGGATATACCAATCCGTGTAACCATCGTGTCAAAAAACATGGATATCTACACTAGATACAATGAACATAGATAATATCATAAATGAGAAACTATCAGAGAATGTACTCGCCTGTGCTCCAGAGCAATGAATGTCAAATTGTTCGAACTGGTGTCACACGGACCTATATATGGAATATAAAATCAATACAAGGTTCTGGAAAGAAATAAGTTAAACTAGTCAACTTCTATGTCATAAAGCCATTTCTAAGTCAAAATAGTCAAACTAGGTCAACTCTAAGTCAAATTGGTCAAACTTGGTCAAACTACCTATTTCTAGGTTGCTTGAGTCTAACTCAATGATATTGGGTTCATACACTATGAATCTAGGTCATACAAGCTACATATTAGGATACTAAGATACCGTATCTCAGGATACGCAAACAATAGATAAATGTCGCATATCTATAATAAAGCAATCTTAAATATATAAATTCTAATTACCAATGCTAAATGGATACCTTGGTTTCGAACCAACTTGGTATCGCAACACTAAACCTCTATCTTGATACCCAAATCCAATACCTTGGGTATCCTCAATACCTTGACATTTACCTTGGTATCTCAAGGTAATCCAAAATGCTAACATATAACTAATACATATATATATATAAACTCAACTAATACTAAATATAACTAATATTATACTGTATGTATATCCATTCATAGGGACTAAATATAATATAATGTTTCTAACCACTATATATGTATCACTACATATATCTAACTAACTACTAACCATAACATATCAAATACCTTAACTACTCAACTAATGACTAATATATATATCAATCTAATACAACTACTAACTAATCATTAACCACTAATACATATACATGTACGCATATCTATATATATAATACTTAACTAGAGATACTAGTATATATATATATATATATATATATATATATATATATATATATATATATATATATATATATATATATATATAATACATATATAAATACACTACTTGATTTAAAATCTAATACATATGTAGAGAATAGCTACATAAATATATAACACCTAGATATATAGATCTATGACACACTAATAAATAAATATATATACAAAACAATATATATATATGTACATACATATAATTACACAATACCAAGACTAAGAACAATTTAGAAATAGATCTAGAATTAAATGCACAAACATGTGGAGTGCATCGCTCCCGTATCCCACTAAATCTAGGATACGCTTGCGACACGAGTCCACCACACATCCAAACGTACCCCGAAGGATACGAGCAAGTCTAATATATAATTTATGAACAATACGAAGAGTCAAATACAAATCTACGTATCCGTGTCAAAATATGACATCACAAAGTCCCGTGTCGGAAGAAAAACTCCCAAATCAACACGTATCACCAAATTATTGGGTTACGACCTACATGTACCCAATTATGGACACGATACTAGCCTCAAACACCCAAGCACATTCCAAATTGATTTATAGGACCAATTGACACACACAACAAATGTCAATCTCGAAATTTCCCCAAAATTGACACAAAAAGTACCATAACTTTCTCAATAGGCCTCCTATGAACACAAAACCAAATCCTATGGGTAGCCTGTGCATATGGGTTTATTTCTCATGGTCAAATCTTATATTTAGAACCTAAATTAAGGAGAAAAACTGAATTGTACCTATTAAAAGATGGATTCCCAATGAAACCTCCAAAATTGGTAAAATGAGCCTTCAACTTGTAGATCATTGCTCCTCTTTGTAGATCCATGCTTTCTTTTTGTAGATCCTTGCTCTACTAGTCTCCAATGGTGATTTAGGAAGGAATTGGAGAGAAATTTGGTAGGAATTTGGTAGAATTTGGTTGAAAAAAATTCTAGATCTAGATTTGGAATAAAAAATGAAGAGAGAGAAAGTTTTCATCCCCTTTATATAGGCCTCACTTGCCCCCTCCCTCAAGCTACTATATAAAGTCTAAAATATCCCTTGGGACCTCTCATGAAGAAATTAATTAAGGAGGGAAGGTTCTAGTCTAATGGTTTAACTTAATTAATTATCCTCCTAATGATTGGGCTTCTAATTATTGGGCTCAATTCTAACTAGAACTAAATGTTGGTCCATAAGTCTAAACTAAACTAGTTAGGTCCACTAACACAAGTCCAAAAATAAATCTAACATGCTAACAATAAATAAATAAATAATATAATAAATAAATATTCAATATGCACAATATTTAATTAATTACCAAAAGACTAAAATACCCTTTCCTAGAAAATGTGGTAGTGACAAATCTACCCCCCTTAGAAGAATTTCGTCCTCAAAATTAAAACTCTCACCCCTTTCTCTTAGGCTAGTCATATCATATTCATACAAATCTTACTATGGTCAAACCCCATCAATCACAGTCTAAAATAGTATATATCCTATAACATACAATCCTACCATTCTACTGAAAGAGAAATCATACTTGGATATAGTCTCTTAACTATCATGAAATCAGTCTTTGCCCAGATGGGGTATCTCCCTCTACTGGTACGGGATAACCTGTTATGCCACATGTGGCCTATTCTATTACACACTAAGCATTCACTAATTATCGACCTAGTCAAGATATTCTTAATACTGATGGTTACCAAATACTAGTGATATACTCTAATTCTAGGTCATGGGCATGCTCAACTCACTGGCACTTGCTACTTAGGATACTATACAAAATACTGCTAAGATACTACCTCCTTGTTCTGTTTTAATTACCAAATTTCTCAATCATTCTTTTGCAAGAAAAATTTGTATACCTTTTCAATCATATATTTTATTAGCACACCCTCATCCAACTTTAATACTCCCAATATGATGCCTTACTTAAATCTTGTTACTGTCCACACAAGGCACCAGCTCTCATATGTATTTTTAGATGACATCCTCATACCAAGTTACTCGTGTCTCTCCTCTATTATTATACTAGTTATTAAAATGGTTGCCTAAACTTTCATAATACTTGAGGTACTCTGTCTCTTGTTACTAGGGTATCTCTTTCTATCTGATACTTGGTGCAACTCATCCTCTAACATTTGTTAATCATCTTAAAGTTCTCATCTGTACATTAGTATCATAATACATACACAATTATCTTCTAGTCATTACAACACCATGACATCTTACAGGTATCCTTATACCCGTCGGACTATTCTCTGATATATACGACCTCTATAATCAAATTTAGCAAGGTACTATACTTATTTACTTCTATATATATATATATATATATATATATATATATATATATATATATATATATATATATTGTCTCCCTCCTCTACTGCTTGGATCACTTGTACTATTACTCCCAAATATTTTTCTATCCATATTAACTGATACCCCAATCCAAGATCATCACACAAGGTACTTATTGTTATTAGCACATTACTCAACTAATCTCTGATATAGAAATACTAGCACTCTTGATATAGTAACACTAGCTTCCTAACTACACAACATATGTCCTTAAGGTTCTAGGATACTAACTTCATCATTAGATCACCTCATCATACTCACTAAAAATTATGATCACTTGCATCCAATTCACTAGTTATTAACTTCTATAATACACACGTTTTACTTCACACTCAAAGGAAGACATATGGTTCCATATCTCTATTGATGTATGTGTATCTCTCCTCAAATCTTTTACAAACGAATACACAAATCAGTAATACATATCTTCCATGACCATTCTTGATATTTCTTAACCCATGATTTAATATTAACACTCAAGCTTCCACTTTCTGATACTCATGAACTCACACTAACACTCATCATCTATTGTGCATCCTGCACATAATTTCTAGATACTCTTCCACCTATTGCTTTTAACACATTACTAACCTCAATATCAGGTGATATACCCATCATTAGTTGTATACTGGTACACTCCTATCTACTCACATCAACCTGTATCATAAGTCCTACTACTTAGCACAATGTATTCTTATTCCCTCACACTCTCATATACACTTATGGGTACCATTCTACTATGACACACTCACTAATACCCTTTATACATATACATACCTCTACTCTTGACACACCCCAGTATCAACCACCCAATTGTATATCATTCTCCATTGATTTCTAACACAATTTCCTTGATACTTAAATGTTTACATGGCTCACCCAACTACATGAATTCATGACTATCCAGAACTGGTATGCCGACTCTGATACTAACTCATGGGACCACTACTGATACACTCTACTCTCCATTCTGCCTATAGTACCAATACTAACTTATAATGACACATATCATAGAACTATTGCTACAAAGTACTATGATATGGGTTATCCCTAGATTTATGCCTATTGCTCACCTGTCCAACCAAGAACCACTTACAGACTCACAAGTCACACTCCCAATAGTCAATACTGATACTCAATACACAGACCTAATTACAATTCACCAATTATCACACTAACAAGAAACCCTAATGGAATGAAGCTCTATAAGAAACTAGACTAGAAAATTGAAGGTATCTCTACTGCTAAGCTAAAGAACAATGGAAAAAAGTCCTGAAATAACAGAAATGAATAAGTATTGAGATGATACTTTAAGAACCAATTTAAGATACAATCTGATAGTCATACACGTCTGTCTGAAATTATGACACTCAGAATCCTCGCCACTCCAATAAACATAGCTGCGATAAACGATAGATTCCATAACTAAGGTATGTAACTCTATAATCATGCCATCTAGAATCATCACCACGCCAACCGGTATGGCTGCAAGAAACTCTAAATTTTATAACTAAGATATGTACATTCGAAGTCAGGTCCCTACATTTCTGATACGACAGCTAATATGGCTGCGATAAACCCTAGACTCCATAACCAAAGCAGACGTTTCACCTTTCTCACTGTCCTTATCAACATATGTCATCAAATGATACCGTAATTTAGTCCGTAAAATTTCTCTCGATATGAAATCAAACTCAATAACGAACAATAAGAATTTAAATCAACCGATCACCAAGAATCAAATTCAACAATCGATCACCAAAAATCAAATTCAAAAATTGATCACCAAGAATCAAATTCAACAACAATAAGTAAGAGCAGACAGAAACAAGGGAAAAAAATTGAAATGGAAATTGTAATAAGATTCTCAAGGGTCATCCCAAGAATCTCTTAAGAAATTTGTGATTGAGTATCCTCTCATCCTAATATCTTATATCCTATATCCTATCTCCTATCGCAGGCTCGCAGTAGTACAACTAAGTTGTCGCACTACCACGATATCGTATAACTTGCGAAGCCAGACCTGCATGGGCCACCACTAAAAATGTGTCATGACCCGTACCCAGTGTAGGAATGCAAATCGGGAACAACGCCCAGCCTAAGCCACAGCATCAACGGTAGAACGCTGTCTTGGTCAACTATACTATTTAAATATCTCACAATAATATAAAATCTGCCAACAATATCTCACACAAAATCAATCACAATTCTAAAGCACGAGAAGATATGAAGGAAGTCTAACTATACATTCAAAATATATATTATCAACAATAGTAACAATATCCAATCTCATACCATATACCAAAAAAAAATCCGGTACCAAAATGCTAAAGAAACTAACTATAAAAACTAGTGATCCAGATAAACCTCCCAACAATCACTCCAGAATTAGTGGGTCCAAGTCTGCACCATCTATAAGTCAAAGTCCATAGTATGTCGGACACCAATCTCTCGGATCCTCTGAAAAATATTTTTCAGTCAGGAATGGAGCGAAGTACATCTCTAACAGCAGTTTTAATCAATGATATAAACTATGTAACAGTAAATAGATGTGAATATACAAGATGCCATATACATGTACAAGAGATACATAATAAATAAAATACTGGAAATAAATACAAGAATGAACAATATGGCAATGAACAATAATATTAATGACTAAGTGTGTGAGTACTAACTTTAACATATGATCAGCTTGGGAACATGATACAAGATTTATGGCCTGGCTAATCATATGTGCGGTGTATGATTAACATTATTCAAGAGCAAGACTTGATACAAGGAGGGTATGATCACATATCTATACTAAAATACTCCCCACCCTCGAGTGATACAATAGATCCAACCATGGTACGCTATGGCACAAGATTCTCCAAGAAGATAGCTAGACTTTCTGAGAATCAGTGTTTGTACATGTACAAGATAATCAATGAAATAAGGCTTGCACAAGATACACCATATACCAAGGAATAACATGTCATGACGAGATCCGGATATACCAATCTGTGTAACCATCGTGTCAAGAAATATGGATATCTACACTAGATACAATGAACATAGATAATATCATAAATGAGAAACTATCAGAGAATGTACTCGTCTGTGGTCCAGAGCAATAAATGTCAAACTGTCCGAATTGGTGTCACACAGACCTATATATGGAATATAACATCAATACAAGGTTCTGAAAAAAAATAAGTTAAACTAGTCAACTTCTAGGTCATAAAGCCATTTCTAAGTCAAAATAGTCAAACTAGGTCAACTCTAAGTCAAATCGATCAAACTTGGTCAAACTACATATTTCTAGGTTGTATTCAATGATATTGGGTTCATACACTATGAATCTAGGTCATACAAGCTACATCTTAGGATACTAAGATACCGTATCTCAGGATATGCAAACAATAGATAAATATCACATATCTATAATAAAGTAATATTAAATATATAAATCCTAATTACCAATGCTAAATGGATACCTTGGTTTCGAACCAACTTGGTATCGCAACACTAAACCTCTATCTTGATACCCAAACCCAATACCTTGGGTATCCTCAATATATTGGCATTTACCTTGGTATCTCAAGGTAATCCAAAATGCTAACATATAACTAATACATATATATATATATAAACTTAACTAATACTAAATATAACTAATACTATACTGTATGTATATCCATTCATAGGGACTAAATATAATATAATATTTCTAACCACTATATATATATTACTACATATATATAACTAACTACTAACCACATATCAAATACCTTAACTACTCAACTAATGACTAATATATATATCAATCTAATACAAAACTAGAGAATGGATATACATACATTCTCTATACTAGATACAATGAAACATGTACAAGGAATGGATATACATACATTCTCTTCCTTCTATTTTGAATATATATATATATATATATATATATATATATATATATATATATATATATATATATATATATATATATATATAATCGTATATCTGTCACTAAAAGCTACCTTTGTCGTCGCTGAAAAGCTGTTGATACCGTTGTTGTTTTCGCAACAGTTTCATATTGTTTGTTGCTATTGCTGCTGCTGTTCTGTCGCGGAAGCTGCTGTTGTTGCCGATTGCTACTGTTGTCGTCACTATTGTTGTCGCTGCTGCTGTTATCTGCTGTTGTTATTGCTGCTGTTGTTTGTTGATAAAAACTGCTGCTGTGTCGCTATTATTGCTGTTGTGTCGCTATTGTTGCGGCTGTGTCTCCTACTATATTCCTTTTATATATATAATACATTATATATATATAATATATAACACATAATATATATATATATACTAATATATATAACATACAACTTATATAACTATGACTATATAAAAATATATGTACATACCTACACCTCCACATATATATATATATATATATATATATATATATATGTGTGTGTGTGTGTGTGTACACAATAAGTACATATAGCTTAACATACATACATATAAGTATCATATATATATATATATATATATATATATATATATATATATATATGTGTGTGTGTGTGTGTGTGTGTGTGTGTGTGTGTGTGAAGTTTTTTATATATATATAATATATATGCATATGTGAAGTTTTATATATATATATATATATATATATATATATATATATATATATATATATATATATATATATATATATATATATATATATATATATACAATACATATATAAATACACTACTATATTTAAAAGCTAATACATATGTAGAGAATAGCTATATAAATATATAACACCTAGATATATAGATCTATGACACACTAATACATAAATATATATACAAAATATATATATATATATATATATATATATATATATATATATATATATATATATATATATATATATATATATATATATATATATATATATATGTACATACATATAATTACACATCACCAAGACTAAGAACAATTTAGAAATAGATCTAGAATTAAATGCACAAACAAGTGGAGTACATCGCTCCCGTATCCCACTAAATCTAGGATACGCTTGCGACACGAGTCCACCACACATTCAAACATACCCCGAAGGGCACGAGCAATTCTAATATATAATTTATGAACAATACGAAGAGTCAAACACAAAGCTACGTGTCTATGTCAAAATATGACATGCACAAAGTTCCGTGTCGGAGGAAAACCCCCCAAATCAACACATATCACCAAATTATTGGGATACGACCTACACGTACCCAATTATGGACACGATACTAGCCCCAAACACACAAGTATATGCCAAATTGATCTATAGGACCAATTGACACACACAACAAATATCAATCTCGGAATTTCCCCAAAATTGACACAAAAAGTACCATAACTTTCTCAATATGCCTCCTATGAACACAAAACCAAATCATATGGGTAGCCTATACATATGGGTTAATTTCTTATGGTTAAATCTCATATTTAGAACCTAAATTAAGGATAAAAACTGAATTGTACCTATTGTAAGATGGATTCCCAATAAAACCTCTAAAATTGGTAAACTGAGCCTTCAACTTGTAGATCCTTGCTCTTTTTTGTAGATCCATGCTTCCTCCTTGGAGATCCTTGCTCTACTAGTCTACAATGGTAATTTGGGAAGGAATTGGGGAGAAATTTGGTAGAGATTTAATGGAATTTGGTTGAGAGAAATTCTAGATCTAGATTGGAATAAAAAATAAAGAGAGAAAAAGTTTTCATTCCCTTTATATAGGCCTCACTTGCCCCCTCACTCAAGCTACTATGTAAAGTCTAAAATATCTCATAGGGCCTCTCATGAAGAAATTAATTAAGGAGAAAAGGTTCTAGTCTAATGGTTTAACTTAATTAATCATTCTCCTAATGATTGGGCTTCTAATTATTGGGCTCAATTCTAACTAGAATTAAATATTGGTCCATAAGTCTAAACTAAACTAGTTAGGTCCACTAACACAAGTCTAAAAATAAATCTAAAATACTAACAATAAATAAATAATATAATAAATAAATATTTAACATGCATAATATTTAATTAATTACCAAAATACTAAAATACCCTTTCCTAGAAAATGTGGTAGTGACAGTGCTAGTTTGGGGAAAACTTCGAATTTGGCCACTAGGTATTTGTAGAAATATTTTATAGGGGTTTTGGAGTGGAAAGTATGTTTTGAGAAGTTTGGTGTGTCCTAAATAGGATACATAGTGTCGTGTCATGGTATCTCATGATACGCACGGTTAGATTTGGGTATGCATATGTATTTTTGTGATAGTTGGTTTTAAATTGTGCATGAGTGTGTGCATTGGTGGTGAGAGAGTGCTTTGGAGTTGATCTATGCTTGAAATACCTAAGAGTGAGGGCTAGTAGATTGTGTGTATCATAGAGATTAGTATTAACAGGTTTGGGGATGATCAGTTCTTCAGTTAGTTAGGGAATAGGATTTTAGTTTCTGCATACAGCTGATAGGCTATGCCTACTTGCACAGAGAACTGTGATAGTTCATACCTACTATGGTGTTCAATTGGATGTGTATCATGAGTTTCCT
This sequence comes from Iris macrosiphon, assembly GCA_036927795.1. Taxonomy (NCBI): domain Eukaryota; kingdom Viridiplantae; phylum Streptophyta; class Magnoliopsida; order Asparagales; family Iridaceae; genus Iris; species Iris macrosiphon. Next base: position 73,449,901 of record JAYESA010000015.1, on the reverse strand, counting down.
AAGTGCATACTCTAGGTGCTTGATGAAATGGTTAAATGTGTTCATATGTACATATACTTATGCTATATACTAAATTACCTGTGTTTGTGTGCACTGTGCTCTGTGCAAGGTGGTTAGTGGCTGATGTGGAAGTGTATAGACTGTGCACTCACCTTGATACAATAAGGTGAAGTGCTGTATATGAGTGTGTGAGTGTTAATAGGTGTCATTGTGTTCATTGCTTGAAGAGTGTTATACTGGTAGGATATATATATATATATACGTAGGTATCATAGTTATGTGTTTATGTTGGTGGATGTAGAGTGACTGATACCCTGTGGTAGTGTTTAGTTTTGGTGTGATAATTCAAGTATATCTACCTGGATACATGAGGATATTAAGAGAGGTGGTTGGTTGTTGAACTTTTGGGTTGGCAGTGTGCAACATATACAGCAGGCAGCAGATCTTGGGCTCGGGCATGGTGCCTGCAGACCACCTGTGTTAAGGAGGATACTGCAGCAGTGCACACCTTGTGTGCACTGTCAATTAGACTTATGGAAGATCTATTGTACTGCATTTGAAGATAAAAGGTATATTGCCTGTGCATTGTAGCACTAGGCAGCAACTGTGATAGCAGAATTTGTTGCAATAGTGCAGGTAGGTGTCCAAGTTAGTTAGGGGATTTCCTCATAGCAGATATGCAGCGGTGAGCAGCATGTGTGTGGTTGCTGATATGGCTTGGTGGTTAATGTCAGTTTGGTGGCAGCAAGAAACCACAGCAGTAGCAACTGCACACCTACAGGCTGGAGTGTTGTTGCTGCAACCTTAGTAGCAACATCAGTTAGTAGCAGCAATGATAAGGATCTGATTTGAGGTTATACACATAGCAAGGTGAGGTAAAGTAGACATGTTAGTAAATAGTTAGTATCAGTTGAGTGATAACAGATGTGTATATAAATGATGTTAGTTAATAGTTAGAGGAAGTTAGATATTAGTTGTGATAGTGTTATAATATTAGTAATGTGGGTGGTATTACTAATTTATGAATTTTGAGTGGGGATGTGGTGCAGTCAGTGGACTGTAGGAGAGAATTGAATGCTTTCAGTTAGTAGTTTTGGGGATACCTAATGTGTAGTAGAGGTGATTAGACTTTAGGCTAAGAGTTAAGTCCAGATATTAGTTAACTGATGGGTATATCAGCTATTCACATATTGATTACTGATACATGAAGTGTGTATCAACCATATACACTGATGAGTGTCAATATGTTCTGATAAATACATATTTAAGAGATAACTTTCTAAGTTAGTATATAGTGTATTATAAAGGTTGATGTTAGTTAGTTGACAGTTAGTAAAGTTGTAACCCCCTGATTTTTCAAAAATTTCAAAACTGGATTTTTCACAATTTTCTGGACTTTTCTGGGAATTTTCTGTAATTTAAAAACAGGGTTTTAATATTTAAATGATTTTTAAATGATAATAAAAAATATTAAAATATTATGGAAATAATATTTTTGGATGTAAAATGAAAAACTAGACTTAGGACAATTTTTCTGGAATTTATTGGGCCCCGGACCTATTTTAAAACACCTAAAAAGTATTTATTTATTTATTTATTTATTAATTACTGATTTTATTATTATTATTATTATTATTTATTATTTTGATCGGCCCGCTGCACCCGGCCCACTGGGCCAAGCCCCAACCCGGCCCATCCCCTAGCGGGTCGACTCGGATCCGCCAGACCCGACCTGACCCGAGACCCGCACCCCAGACCCGGATGACCCTCTCCCCGCTGCCCGCGTCTCGCGGCGGAGCCGCCGTCTCCATCCCGCTCCGCCCGGCCACGCCCCCGCGAGCCTCGCCACGCCACCCACGTCCTCCGCCCGTCTCGGCCCCTCACCCCCGGCTTCCCTTTAAATCCCTCCACCGCCGTCGCCCTTCCACCACCACTCGCCACCACGCCGCCGCACCGCCGTGCAAACCCCCAGCTCCACCCCGCCTCTCCCCGTCCTCCTCCTTCCTCCCCTCCGGCGGCCACCGCAGCCGCAGCCACAGCAACAGCAGCAGCACAGCGGCAGCTCCGGCAGACCCCTCCGCCGCCGCCGGGGAGTCCCCAGCCACAGCGCCGCCCTCCGCCGCAGAGGCCCGGCCCCCTCCGCCTCATCCTGGCCGCCCAGCCGCCACCCTCCGGCGAGAAATCCCAAGCCCTAACCCTAATTTCCTGTGTCCGGACACGTGTCGGACACGATTCGGACCCCGATTTTCGGGTCCCGTTCAGGTGCGTGTATTTTCTTGCTCGTAGCTCAGATTTCGATTTCGCATATTGCGTTGCGAAGCCTGTATGACCCTCTCGGTGTCCGGACAAACCGCTTGGGGCATCGCGTCCTGTGGTGATCGTACACCGCGATCCAAAAATAGGAAAAACAATGCCCCGATTCACCCCGGAACTGGGTACGCCCCGCCAAACGGGACGACTTGGTCGCGCACGGTCTTCACAGATACGTGCGCATCGTCGATATGGACGTGTGGGATTTCGCAGAAGTTGATTCGGGTGTGCATGCACACCGGAATTAACGCGTATCCGCGGACATCGCCCCGTATCCGACTTTTCTGTATTTCACCCTAACTTTGTGTACACACGTCGGATTAAAACGAAACTTGCGCCATCGGACTCGTAGCGATACGCTGGTCCTGTGAGCCAAGTTTGGTTCAATTCTGAGAACGTTGACGAAATCGTGTGTCGTGGGCCCCACAGGCCCCGCTCGACGGGCGATTTTGTGTTCGGCTCATCGGAATCCAATTCTGGAAGTTCCGTTGGGTTCGTATCATCGTTCCTGACCTGTTGACACTAAGTTTGGTAAATTTGGAGACCTTTGACCCTGACACATTTTTCGGTGCAAAGCGGGCCCACATGTGGACCACGTTTTAACCCGAAACTGCCGTTTTTGCCCTTGTCTCCAAATTGGACTCAAGGACAGGCGTTCCTAGCTGATTGATATTTTCTGGATCTGATGGTGATGTTTGTTTCAGCAACCGGAGTACCGCCTGCAAATCCAACCGAAGTCAGAGCCGCAATCAGAGCCGGAACCACAGGCAAGTGTACCTCGCCAAAACTTGCAGCTTTGCTACCGATTTCCTTGACTTAGTTATACATCAGTGGGCAAGTGTACCTCGCCAAAACTTGCAGCTTTGCTACCGATTTCCTTGACTTAGTTATACATCAGTGGGCAAGTGTACCTTGCCCAACCCTGCATCGTGCTAATTATTTTCTTGGCTTAATTTAGCATCAGTGGGCAAGTAAAGCTTGCCAATTCTCAGTAATTCCTGTTATAGTATTTTACTTGAGTTCTGGTAGATTCATATGTAAACTTGTTTAACTGCTCAACCCAGGACACCTGACACTATTCATGTGACAAAATTTTCGTGTAGGATACATATTCATGACATATACAGTTTACATGCTTAGTTTATATCCTGACTTGTTGCATTAGCTATGATCCTGCGTGTCATGGACATGAGACATAAGATTTCATTGGGTGGGGAGAGTATTACCATAACAAAGGCTGATTATATTATATATATTGATATCTGGATGTGTCTTAGTCTCTGACACAGAGCTATGGCACCAGTTCTGGCCCTTCGAGAAAATACTGCTATGGGTTTCTCCGACACTGATCCTGTAGTAGCCTCAGCCTGAGTATGACTAAAACTCTCACTTGCATATCACTTAGCTGGTTTACATATGTACCCTGCTGTTTTATTATTGCTGCACTGCATATATTTTGGATTGTATTTTCTGTACCTTGTTATGTCCCCTGAGGACCTGGAATGGACTATGTCCCCAGGTATAGCCGAAGAGATCTACCCCGAGGTGTACGGTACAGGAGCACTTCTCGGAACATAACAGGAACCTGAGGACGAGATCGTGGCAGAAGACTTCTTCTGAGCACCGGCTTCATACACTCAGTATTTCCATTTTCAGTATTTTATTTCCTGTCTATTTTCCTCTGAATGTAACAGACTGATTCTCGGATTGTTTCCCGAGACACTTATTTGATATTGCTTATTTATTTCTATTGCATTATTCCTGGCATTAATCTGTGTTTGTTCTGTGGATGAGATTAGAAACACCTATGACTTGTAATATTTTACTGTTAGAATACAGCTTAAGCATGCCCTGATGGATCCATTAAATTGGGTTGTCCATCGGTGCATGCTGCTGGCCATTGCCGCGTGTCCAGTCCCTCGACATTTTGGGACTGGGGCGTGACAAAAGTGTAGTATCAGTTATAAGTTAGTACTATAGTAGGTTTGGTAAGTTATTTTATATGAGATCAGTTAGTTTAGAGATAAGTTAGTATTAGTCTAAGTATCATTGTTAGTCTAAGTATTAGCTAGTTACCAACCTATAAACCTATAGATGAGTTAATACAATCTAGAAATAGATAGTTGGACCTAGTTTGACTATTTTGACTTAAAAATGGCTTAGAAAGCATGTTTAACTCTTTTTAGTATATTATTATTTTATTATACTCAGTGACATGATATTCCATATATAGGTCTGCGTGACACAAGTTTGGACGCAGTTTGACATTCGTTGCTCTGGATGACAGGCGAGTACATTCTCTAATAGTTTCCATTAATTGATAATTTCTATATTTCAAGTATTTAGAAATATTACATCTGATTCTTGACACTTTGGTACACGGACTAGTATATAGCTTGGATCTTCAGTCATGAGATGTTACAATGGTTATCGTATTGACATCGTACATGACATTGATATTAGACATTATACATGGTATTATTATTGGACATTGATCGTGTATCGTAACGTGTCATGGTTGGATCAACTGTACTAGTTGGGGGCAGGGGAAAATTGCTAGTAAGATATTTGATCATTTTCCTATTGTAAATTGTAAAATATTGTTAGTGTTAATCATGCACCTCATGTATGATTAGCCAGGCCATATAGCTATCGTACAAGTTTTCAAGTCGATCACATATTGAAACTAGTATTTCAAACACTTAGAATAGTTGCAGTTCTCCATATTCAGTTCCATAGATCATATTGCCTTGAATCTGATATTGTAAGTTTCTTTCTCTTCAATTCATATATGCACTGGCTATACCTTATTGCTCACATTCCATGTTCTCTTCATTATTTTCTATTACATCAGTTTATTATTTTTCTCTCAGTATATAGCATCATCTATTTTATTATTTTATAGTCCTTGTCAATTAATTGGAACTGTTATCGGGTTATACTTCGCTCCAATCCTGACTGGATATATTTTTCAGACGACGACTTAGAGGACTGGTGTTCGACATATTATGGACCACAGGGAGAGTAGCTGCAGCCTTGGGACCTTGTAGCTCAGGTGTGATTGCCGAGAGGTCTAGCCAAAATCACTAGTTACATCAGTTAGTTCTTTTATCAGATTTTGGTACCAGGTTTGTTTTCGACATATATTGAGACTTTGATGTTATTGTTTGAAGTTAGATTATTTTATTGTTTAGACTTGTGGTTGTATTTCAATTATTTTCTTTCGATATCTTATTATGCTTTAGTTCTGTGGTTGAGTACTTTATATTATAATATTATATCTGTGTCTCCTTATGGAGTTGGATATTCGTGTGAGATTGATTAGACAGTATTGTGACCTAGACAGCGTTCTACCGCCGACGCTGTGGCATAGGCTGGACGTACCCGCGTACTCGTGCTCCTATATCGGGTGCGGGTCGTGACGTATTTTTGTGGTGGCCTATGCAGGTCGAGCTTCACAATTAGAGCGATGTCGTGGTAGTATAACGTCTTAGTTGTACTACTACGAGCCTGTAATAGGATATAGGATATAGTATACTAGGATGAGAACGAATACTCAATCACAAATAGGAACTATCACGCCCCAGTCCCAAAAATACGTAGAACTAGGATACGTAAGCATGCCAGCCGCATGTATATGGCAACTCCAATATATGGAAATCATAACACATGCGTACGCTGTATAATGAACAATAATTCACAAGTGGTAAAACTATCACAGTCACAGGGTATACTCTAAATCTCATCCACAGAAACCAAGTACAATTAAATAACCAATATCTATGAAACTAGATCTCAATATAAAGTATCTAAAGATGACAGTCGGATGGAAACAAATACACTACCAACTAGAATAAAGAATAAACAAGACAAATACAATGTAAGTACCACAACTATGAACCACTGAGACTCGGAGAGAAGACCTGCTCGGGATATAAGTAACCAGCCTGGATCTGCGCTCCTGCGAATACTCATGAACATCTACACCTGGAAAGAGACCAGGTCCTCAAAGGGACATAACAAGATACATAGAAGCCTGCCATATATAAATACTGAATAAAATAAAGTAAAGGGTGTGCTAACCATCTAAGTGAATGCAATGTGAGGACAACTCTAGTACGTATGGGTAGGCGTAGGCATAACGTCCATACAGCTCCGAAAACGGGGAATCTAAATAGTATAACGTCCATACCGCTCCGAAGAATGGGGCATCTGTATAATATATAACGTCCATACCGCTCCGAAGAACGGGACATCTACATAATATATAACGTCCATACCGCTCTGAAGAACGGGGCATCTGCAAAAAGGGAGTCATTGGATCTGTGGCTCCTCCGGATACTACGGATTCTAATGTATGTATCACATATGCCTACTAGTTGTCCTCCCCGCCTAATGTAAATATACAAGTCAAATACTCGACGTGCATACAACGTATCTATATGCCAAGTCTCTACTAATATAAAATCCTGAATTACGCACTAACCGTGATGCATGTCACACGCATCGATAGCTAGTCGAGTACGCGAACCCGCATCCCAATATGAATTTGTCACTGTGAAACGTGTAAGAGTGTCAGGTCTCAGAAGATATCAGAGTATCCTCCTAATGGGGAGAGTCTGCTAGTGACTAGGTCAAGTAAACTACTCATCGACGCATCCGTCGACTACACCCGAGTCAATCTCGGATGCGCACAGTCATATGAAATAAAGCAACAAGATATCATACAACATATGCATCATTTAATTTAAACAGTAAATATGGCAAGGTATCTTGCCTGGGTCCTCAAGCTGTGAATGCTAATAGCCTATTCCTGCAGTGTCTCCTGGCTGGTCCAGTGACCCTAAACATACAATATAATATAGAAATTCTAGCATCAGACACTAAAGTAATACATATACAGAACTATGACGCTGCTCTTAGGTACTGACGCAAGGTCACGGCTGGCCAACTACAGAGTCTCGTGTGCATATAGCTAAGATGAACACGTGCCCTATCCTCAGTCATCGTGTATCTCACGATAATGAAATTACTAAGGTTATAGGTTACGAAACTATTTATGTGTTGTGCAGTCACCTGTCATTATTCCCATGTTTAAGTGTACTTGGTTAATGTCTAGGTTTTATTGGTGAAATATAAGTCTTAATAACAGGTCATGTGATTAGGGTAATTATTAACGTATTTATTATTATCTAATCTAATTAACATATATGCATACACATCTAGATGGTTTAATGTTATTTAGCTTGTATCGACACACGACACGACAACACGATGATACGATGATATTATTACACAACGATACAAAGAAGGAAAGAGAGGTAATACAATGGTTACCTAGGCATGGCTGAACGGGGTCTGCTCGTCGACGTGTACGCTCGTCGGCGATCGATGGAGCTCCGGCTTCGTGCAGCAGTCAATGGCAGCGGTGGCAGTAACTGCAGCAGGTGCAGCAACAGCAGCAGCAACCTGGCAGCGGCGGCAGTGGCGTGGGCGGTACTGGGATGGCAGTCAGGACGTGGGGAGGGTGGTGCTCCGCCTGACAGTGGTGGTTGGCGGTGCTGGAGGTGGTGGACAGGGCTGGGAGCAGTCGGCTATGGGGTAATCGGGGTCGGGTTTGATACGGATGATGGGGATGGTTTATGGCGGTGGTCAGGCGGCCTGAGGGGGTGGTCCGGTGGCTAGGGGGTGGCGGCCTGAGGTGGTGGTGGTGTTGGGAAGTCGGGGAAGGGAGAGGGGTACTCGGGTTGAAGAGGGGGTTGGCTAGAAGTTTGATGGTGAGATGGTTTGTAGGGTTTTCAATGTAGCAAATATGTATTTATATGGGAGAGGGATTTATGGGCTAACCTCGAAGTTTGGGCCTGTTTGGACTCTTTGGGGTGGGGGCTGGTCCTCATAAAAGGGTGTACATGGGCTTGGTTAGGTCTTGCTTTGGGTAAAATTTGCCTCCAATTAATTAAATTACAAAAAAATGCACCTGGCGTTCTTTTGTCAATTGAGAACACATGGGATTAAAATTGGGTGGAACACAAGAGTCATGGGCATAGCAGGTTCAGAATGGGTTAATACCCTAATTTGGGTTATAGGGAATTGGGTTGAGGTTGTGCCTCAAATTCAAATAGGAATGGGCAATTTAGAGAAATAGGGTTTATTAGAATAATACATGAACGTTTGTGACGAATATTGCGCAGCTAAAATGAAGCACAATATTGAGTGTTTAAAAGTTACACAAGGGTCAGATTGGTAAACGGTCACGTATAAGACAAGGTTGTGAAATTTCTAGGAAGACAATGGCTAGTGTAGTGCTCCAATTATCGAAGCAACGGTAAGATGCACTAAGTGATATAAATATTGAAATTTAAATAAAAGTCGTATCCTATTTCTAATTGGTACAAACTAGTCCTAGTTTCTCTATCTATGCCAAGTAGGCCTATTTTGGGTGAGAAGGTTTACAATCTACCCAACTTAAAACAATTTCGTCCTCAAAATTAAAATAAGGCATAATTTGATTTAAATCCTTCACACGCGTACATCAGGCAAGTGAATCACGATCTCTTCTAAGAATTTAAAACTTATTCAAATCCATCGCAATCACTTTTAAATTAGATTAACCATTGCTTAATTCGAACTTCAACACCTCGCACTTCTCAATTTTTAAATCAAATAATCCACATCCAATCTAATTCAAATATATATGACGTCCCGCATTAAAAATTTATATCGCAATCTCCAATTATCATAATCTCCTCTAAAAAATGATTATAACCACATTTTATTTCTATTTTTAACTTATGAATTTCGTACTCTTTAAAATTTACCTTCAATTTACCTCCTCAATATTTCAATTAGGTAATCCAACAATCAAAATTTCTTTTAATTTAATGCCTCAAATTATAAAATTTGAAATCTAGTTAACCAATTGTTCAAGTCTAGATTTCTATATTTATCCTCAAAGTTTAAACCGATGATTCAACCTTCAATATTCAAAATTTTAAATCATGTGCTCACGTATACATATTTGGTTTGCAATATCACAGTTTTTAAAATTCATTAATCCTCATCATCTTAATCATTCTTCTAAAATTCTCCAAATTAAATGACTTGAACCTCTCAATCTTATTTTGACTTGATCACAATCTAAAAGAAATTTCTCTCAAGTTGACAATGCAACTTCTACCCAACTTAGAACTTACCCATTATCACATAAGGCTCTTACATTTAAGAAACTCATTCCTCAAATTTACTTAATAATGTTACTCAATCCTCAAAAAATTTAACACCAAATATATCATATATGATGTGCTCTTAATCAATTATAAAAGATAGTCATCTAGTAATGTGATTGGCCTATAGGTATATCTAGTACTATCAGTGTATCAAACTTATACCAAGCATAAGATTTTGTCTTTCCGAAATAAGGAAAGACGAAAAACAATAATAAAGAGTTCAAGGGGGAGGTAATAGAATAGAAGTATGGGGATCAAGGCGTTTAAAGAATTCAAATAGGAATTGTCAAGGTAGTTGTGGATTGAAATCCTATTTTGGTAATTCCTATTCACATGCTTATATCAGTACAGTTATGTAACGGATACGATATGCTTAGACATATCTAGAGGGCAAGTACATTCGTCTACTAATCACTATATATCTCAATCCACGTAAAGTAGTTATGCGAAGGGCGAACCAAGCGCACTATGGTTGATTAGACCGTAATACACTGATTCTGAAATATATTAGTGTAGCGCTCCAATAATACATATGTCATGAACAAGCTTGATAAAGAATAAGCTTGCAAAACTAGGCTATAATAGCAGCATAAGTCAATGTAGTATAGCAAATATAAGTACGCTAGATTATGATGAGAGAAATTACAAAATAGTTCAAGTTCACAAAAAAAAATATAAGACTCTACAATCTCTATAGTTGTCGTACAAACTCCTTGTCTAAGTCGCTAGTCGACCAAATAGGGGTATGGGCCTCTAAGTTCTACAGTCTTAATAAACACTATCGTCTTATGCTAGTATACAGTTAATGTCATTCAGTTACACTTCAATAATGAGTCAAGAGGACTATATAATACTAGGTTATGAGGCATACTATCCAACTTAAAAGAATTAAACTAATACTGTGACAGTCTCAAGGGAAATCTATAAAATAACCTTATTCTTGTAAATAAAGTATAAATTCTTATTGGGCTATA
>JAYESA010000015.1:73336891-73434391 GCA_036927795.1 Iris macrosiphon | reverse complement strand
TCTAGCCATTTACATGTCAAAACAGGTATTTCAAAGACACCGAGTTCATTCTTTATAGTCTGGACTCTCTTGCATTTCTTGCTGGTCTCACTTACATATTTCTGGACTTGACTCATTACATGTATTTTATGCTGGACTCACTACACGTTCTTGTGCACAGACTTACTCTTAGTTTAGATTTCTTGCATCTTACAGTTATTACTATCTCGCTTCTGATATCCATGCATCTTTACCTTCATGCACCAGTGATATGTATATTTTCTTGTTTCATACTTTATTTCATTCTCCTTGCTACTTGCTACAACTGTTTTATAGTTTTTATCATTTAACTGGAATTGCTGTTAGAGGTATACTTGCTCCAGTCCTGACTGAACATATTTTTTCCAGAGTATCCGAAGGATTGGTGTCCGATATTTTATGGACCTCAGCCTGTCGATGGTGCAGACAGGGACCCTCTAGTTTAGGAGTAATTTTCGGGTTTATAGCCGGGATCACTAGGACCTTGTTATTGTTTATTAGCTTTTAGCACCGGATTTGTCTCCGGTTTTGGATTGAGACCTTATATTATATTTGATTCAGGATGTTGTATTATTATTATTGATGTTGTGGTATTTTAGCAGCAGTTGTTTAGACTTTGTAGCTGTTAGTCTTCTTTATTATCTTATCGTGCTTAGATTCGTGATTGAGTACATTGTGTTTATCATTATGATATTGCTCCTCCGTTTGGAGTTGAGATCTTGAAAGGTTTATATATTGATTGCGTGAGATTGTTAGCTAGATAGTTGACCTAGACAGCGTTCTACCGCCGATGCTGCGGTGTAGGCTGGACGTACCCACGACTCAAGCCCGATTTTTTCGGGCACGGGTCGTGACATCATATACTCTATTCCTAGGTGCAGGCTTGCTCTGTACAGTAACGTAACCGAGACAATATGCTCTTGACCTGCATGGGCCACCACTAAAAATATGTCATGTCCCAGTCCCAAAACTAGGTAGGACTAGGACACGTAATCATGCCAGCCGCATATATATGGCAACTCCAATATATGAAAACCATAACACAAGCGTACGTTGTATAATGAACAATAATTCATAAGTGGTAAAACTATCACAGTCACATGGTATACTCTAAATCTCATCCACAGAAATCAAGTACAATTAAATAACCAATATCTATGAAACTAGATCTCAATATAAAGTATCTAAAGATGACAGTCGGATGGAAATAAATCTACTACCAACTAGAATAAAGAATAAACAAGACAAATACAAAGTAAGTACCATAACTATCAACCACTGAGACTCGGAGAGAAGACCTACTCGGGATATAAGTAACCAGTCCGGATCTGCGCTCATGCGAATACTCATGAATATTTGCACCTGGAAAGGGACCAGGTCCTCAGAGGGACATAACACGATACATAGAAGCATGCCATATATAAATACTGAATAAAATAAAGTAAAGGGTGTGCTAACCATCTAAGTGAATACAATGTGAGGACAACTTGGTACGTATGGGTAGGCGTAGGCATAACGTCCATACCGCTCCGAAAACGGGGAATCTGAATAGTATAACGTCCATACCGCTCCGAAGAACGGGGCATCTGCATAATATATAACGTCCATACCACTCCGAAGAATGGGGCATCTACATAAAGGGAGTCATTAGATCCATGGCTCCTCCGGATACTACGGATTCTAATGTGTGTATCCCATATGCCTACTAGTTATCCTCCCCGCCCAATGTAAATATACAAGTCGAATACTCGACGTGCATACCACGTATCTATATGCCAAGTCTCTACTAATACAAAATCCTGAATTACGCACTAACCGTGATGCATGTCACACGCACCGATAGCTAGTCGAGTACGCGAACCCGTATCCCAATATAAATTTGTTACTATAAAACGTGTAAGAGTGTCAGGTCTCGGAAGATATCAGAGTATCCTCCCAATGGGGTGAGTCTAAGAGTGACTAGGTCAAGTAAACTACTCATCGATGCATCCGTCGACTGCACCCGAGTCAATCTCGGACGCGCACAGTCATATGAAATAAAGCAACAAGATATCATACAACATATGCATCATTTAATTTAAACAGTAAATATGGCAAGGTATCTTGCCTGGGTCCTCAAGCTGTGAATGCCAATAGCCTGTTCCTGCAGTGTCTCCTGGCTGGTCCAGTGACCCTAAACATACAATATAATATAATAATTCTAGCATCAGACACTAAAGTAATACATACACAGAACTACGACGCTGCTCTTAGGTACTGACGCAAGGTCACGGCTGGCCAACTACAGAGTCTCGTGTGCATGTAGCTAAGATGCACACGTGCCCTGTCCTCAGTCATCGTTTATCTCATGACAATAAAATTACTAAGGTTATGGGTTACGAAACTATTTATGTGTTGTGCAATCACCTGTCATTATTCCCATGTTTAAGTGTACTTGGTTAATGTCTAGGTTTTATTGGTGAAATATAAGTCTTAATAATAGGTCATGTGATTAGGATAATTATTAACGTATTTATTATTATCTAATCTAATTAACATAAATGCATACACATCTAGATGGTTTAATATTATTTAGCTTCTGTCGACACACGATACGACGACACGATGATACAACGATATTATTACACAACGATACAAAGAAGGAAAGAGAGGCAATACAATGGTTACCTAGGCATGGCTGAACGGGGTCTGCTCGTCGACGTGTACGCTCGTCGGTGGTCGGCGGAGCTCCGGCTTCGTGCGGCAGTCAATGGCAGCGGCGGCAGCGGCGTAGGCGGTGCTGGGATGGCGGTGCTGGAATTGCGGTCAGGACGTGGGGAGGGTGGTGCTCCGCCTGACAGTGGTGGTTGGCGGTGCTGGAGGCGGTGGTCAGGGCTGGGAGCAGTCGGCTATGGGGTGATCGGGGTCGGGTTTGATGCGGATGATAGGGATGGTTGATGCGGTGGTCAGGCGGCCTTAGGGGGTAGTCCGGTGGCTAGGGGTGGCGGCCTGAGGGGGTGGTCCGGTGGCTAGGGGTGGCGGCCTGAGGTGGTGGTGGTGTTGGGAAGTCGGGGAAGGGAGAGGGGTACTCGGGTTGAAGAGGGGGTTGGCTAGAAGTTTGATGGTGAGATGGTTTGTAGGGTTTTCAATGTAGCAAATGTGTATTTATATGGGAGAGGGATTTATGGGCTGACCTCGAAGTTTGGGCTGTCTGGACTCTTTGGGGTGGGGGCTGGTCCTCAAAAAAAGGTGTACATGGGCTTGGTTAGGTCTTGCTTTGGGTAAAATTTGCCTCCAATAAATTAAATTACAAACAAATGCCCCTGGCGTTCTTTTGTCAATTGAGAACACATGGGATTAAATTTGGGTGGAACATAAGAGTCATGGGTGTAGCAGGTTCAGAATGGGTTAATACCATAATTTGGGTTATAGGGAATTGGGTTGAGGTTGTGCCTCAAATTCAAATAGAAATGGGCAATTTAGAGAAATGGGATTTATTGGAATAATACCTGAACATTTGTGACGAATATTGTGCAGCTAAAATAAAGCACAATATTGAGTGTTTAAAAGTTACATAAGGGTCAGATTGGTAGACGGTCACGTCTAGGACAAGGTTATAAAATTTGTAGGAAGACAATGGCTAGTGTAGTGCTCCAATTATCGAAACAACGGTAAGGTGCACTAAGTGATATAAATATTGAAATTTAAATAAAAGTCGTGTCCTATTTCTAATTGGTACAAACTAGTCCTAGTTTCTCTATCTATGCCAAGTAGGCCTAATTTTGGTTGAGGGGGTTTACAGGAACACTTCCAATCTATTGATATTGCAATTCCTTCTGAATATTACTTCTTTGAATATTTTTGTCCTTCATTGATGATATTGTATTCTTGTGCCTTAATGACTTCTTCTTGTTTCGATCCGTCTTCAGGATGCTGCCGAAGACCAGATCGCAGTAATTAGGAGCATCTACCGTGTCGGAAAGGTCAGCGACTTCTCGACCTCCTACATAGGGAGTGGCAGGGACTGTTCCTTTATCTTCTGTCTGTATAGGAGTTTCAGCAACTTTTGGGGGTCCTCCTCCCCCACCTTTCCAGAGGGTTGTTCCTGCTTCTGCGGAGGACCTTCCTCACCCGCCGCTGATTCCTTTTCCTGGAGGTGTGCCTACTGATGGAGCACATGTTTTTACTTTGATCCAGGGCATGGTAGATGCCCAGAGGGTGATGGCGGAGGCCCAGCGTGTTCAAGCTGAGGCTCAGAGGGTACAGGCAGAGGCACACCAAGCGCAGACTGAGCTGATAAGAGAGAGCATGGAGAATGCTCACCAGGTGGCCCTACAGGCAGTTGAGAGAGTTGCCCAGCAGTATCCTGTTCAGCAGCAATAGCAGAGGCTAGGCGCTACAGTGGACTTCAAGAGGATGATACATCGGGAGTTCAAGGGTATCGAGGGGATACTTTACGCCGATGTCTGGTTAGAGGATATAGAGAGAAACCTGCGATTGGCCCAGATTCCAAAGAGCTTGCAGATCGAGGCGGCCGGCAGTCAGATGTTCGATATCGCACCCACGTGGTATCGCACGGAGTCGAGACTTATTGCTCAAGGACTTACCTAGAAGACTTTTAAGGAGCTTTTCAAGGACAAGTTCTTTCCCGACGTGGCCCTGGGAGCTTTGGAGAGTCAGTTTCATGACTTGGTCCAAGGGAACATGTCGGTTGACGAGTACGCCGCAGAATTCTGTCAATTGAGCCATTTTGCATCGTCTGTGATTCGGGACCCAGGAGATCGAGCCTAAAAGTTCAGAAAGGGGCTGATGAGGGAGATTAGATCAAGCACTTCTGGTCGTCGCACCGCTACCTTTGAGGATATCTTGATGGATGCCCAGGGAATAGGATTTTAGTTTCTGCATACAACTGCTAGGCTGTGCCTACTTGCATAGAGAACTATGATAGTTCATAGCTAGTGTGGTGTTCAATTGGATGTGTATCATGAGTTTCCTAAGTACATACTCTAGGTGCTTGATGAAATGGTTAAATGTGTTCATATGTACATATACTTATATAGCTATATACTAAACTACCTGTGTTTGTGTGCACTGTGCTCTGTGCAAGGTGGTTAGTGACTGATGTGGAAGTGTATAGACTGTGCACTCACCTTGATACAAGAAGGTGAAGTGCTGTATATGAGTGTGTGAGTGTTAATAGGTGTCATTGTGTTCATTACTTGAAGAGTGTTATACTGGTAGGATATATATATATATATACGTAGGTATCATAGTTATGTGTTTATGTTGGTGGATGTAGAGTGACTGATACCTTGTGGTAGTATTTAGTTTTGGTGTGATAATTCAAGTATATCTACCTGGATACATGAGGATATTAATAGAGGTGGTTGCTTGTTGAACTTTTGGGTTGGCAGTGTGCAACATATACAACAGGCAGCAGATCTTGGGCTCAGGCATGGTGCCTGCAGACCACCTGTGTTAAGGAGGATACTGCAGCAGTGCACACATTGTGTGCACTGTCAATTAGACTTATGACAGTTCCCTTGTACTGCATTTGAAGACAAAAGGTATATTGTATGTGCATTGTAGCACTAGACAGCAACTGTGACAATAATATTTATTGCAATAGTGCAGGTAGGTGTCCAAGTTAGTTAGGGGATTTCCTCATAGCAGATGTGCAGCAGTGAGCAGCATGTGTGTGGTTGCTGATATGGCTTGGTGGTTAATGTCAGTTTGGTGGCAGCAAGAAACCACAGCAGTAGCAACTGCACACCTGCAGGCTGGAGTGTTGTTGCTGCAACCTTAGTAGCAACATCAGTTAGTAGCAGCAATGATAAGGATCTGATTTGAGGTTATACACATAGCAAGGTGAGGTAAAGTAGACATGTTAGTAAATAGTTAGTATCAGTTGAGTGATAACATATGTGTATATAAATGATGTTAGTTAATAGTTAGAGGAAGTTAGATATTAGTTGTTAGGTGATAGTGTTATGATTTAGTAATGTGGGTGGTATTACTAATTTGTGAATTTTGAGTGGGGATGTGGTGCAGTCAGTCGACTGTATGAGAGAATTGAATGCTTTCAGTTGGTAGTTTTGGGGATACCTGATGTGTAGTAGAGGTAATTATACTTTAGGCTAAGAGTTAAGACCAGATATTAGTTAACTGATGGGTATATCAGCTATTGACATATCGATTACTGATAAATGAAGTGTGTATCAACCATATACATTGATGAGTGTCAATATGTACTGATAAATACATATTTGAGAGATGACAGTCTAAGTTAGTATATAGTGTATTAGAAAGGTTGATGTTAGTTAGTTGACAGTTAGCAATGTGTAGTATCAGTTATAAGTTAGTATTGTAGTAGGTTTTGTAAGTTATTGTATATGAGATCAGTTAGTTTAGAGATAAGTTAGTATTAGTCTAAGTATCATTGTTAGTCTAAGTATTAGCTAGTTACCAACCTATAAACCTAGAGATGAGTTAATACAATCTAGAAATAGATAGTTGGACCTAGTTTGACTATTTTGACTTAGAAATGGCTTAGAAAGCATGTTTAACTCTTTTTAGCATATTATTATTTTATTACACTCAGTGACATGATATTCCATATATAGGTCTGCGTGACACAAGTTTGGACGCAGTTTGACATTCGTTGCTCTGGACGACAGGCGAGTACATTCTCTAATAGTTTCTATTAATTGATAATTTCTATATTTCAAGTATTTAGAAATATTACATCTGATTCTTGACACTTTGGTACACGGACTAGTATATAGCTTGGATCTTCAGTCATGAGATGTTACAATGGTTATCGTATTGACATCGTACATGACATTGATATTAGACATTATACATGGTATTATTATTGGACATTGATCGTGTATCGTAACGTGTCATGGTTGGATCAACTGTACTAGTTGGGGGCGGGAGGAAATTACTAGTAAGATATGTGATCATTTTCCTATTGTAAATTATAAAATATTGTTAGTGTTAATCATGCACCTCACGTATGATTAGCTAGGCCATATAGCTATCGTACAAGTTTTCAAGTCGATCACATATCGAAACTAGTATTTCAAACACTTAGAATAGTTGCAGTTCTCCATATTCAGTTCCATAGATCATATTGCCTTGAATCTGATATTGTAAGTTTCTTTCTCTTCAATTCATATATGCACTGGCTATACCTTATTGCTCGCATTGCATGTTCTCTTTATTATTTGCCATTGCATCAGTTTATTATTTTTCTCTCAGTATATAGCATCATCTATTTTATTATTTTATAGTCCTTGTCAATTAATTGGAACTGTTATCGGGTTGTACTTCGCTCTAATCCTGACTGGATATATTTTTTAGACGGCGACTTAGAGGACTGGTGTCCGACATATTACGGACCACAGTGAGAGTAGCTGCAGCCTTGGGACCTTGTATCTCAGGTGTGATTGCCGAGAGGTCTATCCGGAATCACTAGTTATGTCAGTTAGTTCTTTTATCAGATTTTGGTACCGGATTTGTTTTCGTCATATATTGAGACTTTGATGTTATTGTTTGAAGTTAGATTATTTTATTGTTTAGACTTGTGGTTGTATTTCAATTTTTTTCTTTTGATATCTTATCATGCATTAGTTCTGCGGTTGAGTACTTTATATTATATTGTTATATCTGTGTCTCCTTATGGAGTTGGATATTCGTGTGAGATTGATTAGATAGTATTATGACCTAGACATCGTTCTACTGTCGACACTGTGGCATAGGCTAGACATACCTGTGTACTCGTGTGTCACGACCCGCACCCGAAATTTGGGCATGAGTCGTGGGTACGTCCAGCCTACGCCGCAGCATCGGCGGTAGAACGTTGTCTAGGTCTCGACAAATATATATATATATATCCTGTCAATAGTCTCAACTCCGTACGGAGGACATTGATAAAATAATCCACAGTTCTATAAATATACTCAATCATAAGCTATATGAAATAAAGGGGCACGATGAGAATGGAAATAAAGAGTTCTAACATAAGCCAAACACAAATAGGTACAACACAAGTCCTGAGTCTAGATGACCTCAAAATTCACAAAATAATATACAACCCAGTCTTAGTCTAAAACAATAATACAGAAAAATGAGCTAAGTATAGGCATGTAGGATCTCCTCTAGGATAGGCAACTCCTCTGGAATTGTCATGCCCCAGTCCCAAAATACGTAGGACCAGGACACGTAAGCATGCCAGCCGCCTGTATATATGGCAACTCCAATATTTGGAAACCATATATACGAGCGTACGCTGTATAATGAACAGTAATTCATAAGTGGTAAAACTAATCACAAGTCACAGGGTAATATCTAAATCTTATCCACAGAAATCACATAAACATATGAATAATCATGTAACTAGATCTCAATACAGATATCTAAGGATGACAGTCAGATGGAAACAAATCTACTGCCGAAATAGAATATAAAAGGAACCAGAATACACACCATATAAGAACAACATCTGACAATCACGAGGCTCGAAGAGAAGACCTCCTCGGAAGATAAGTAGCCTGTCCGGATCTGTGCTCCTGCGAGTACTCAAGAACATATACACCTGGCAGGGGACCAGGTCCTCAGAGGGATATAGCAAGATACATAAAAATAACATGCCATAATATAAATACTGAATAAATAAATGGGGTGTACTAACCATCTAAGTGAATGCAATTTGAAGACCTGGTAGTACGCATGGGAATGTGTAGGCTAGACATATGCTGACGTAATTCGCCAATCGTCGGGACTGGCTAGTATATGTGTCATATGCCCCCAGACTCATGGGCACTCCGCAATCGTCCATCTCCGAGGAGCATGGAACGAAGGATATAACATCATGGAGGGGGTGTCCCATACGCCTACTAGTAATCTTCCCCGTCCAATGTAGATATACAAGTCATGAAAACGACGTGGACATCTCATACTATAATGCAAGTCTCTGTAGAACAAACATCTAAGCTAAATACCGTTACACGTGTTGCTCACACCGATGGCCAGTCAAGTATGAGATGCGCGTACCTACATGAACTCACTCTGTGACGTGTACTGATATGTGTCAAGGCCTGGGAAGTTATATCAATAACTTCACAACTTTTAGGTGGGTCTACTAGACACTAGGTCAGACACAAGTCCTAACGTCAACGCCATCGTTGACTGCACCCGAGTTTTCTCGGACGCGCACATTTATATAATAATAAAATAGATAAATATGTAACTAACAATAACTGAATTTAAACAGTAAAACAAGGCAAGGTATACTTGCCTGGCAAGAGCTGCAAAATACAATGTCCAGATGTCAAATGCCAAGAAGTCAGAAACTATGGCCTCAGAAGGAAAGTCTCCGGATGCTGAAATAAACATCACTAACAGTCTCAGAAAATATCAAATAGCTAGAAATGCCTGTCCTTACGTCCAATTTGGACACAGGGGCAAAAATGATAGTTTTTTGTCAAAGCGGGGTCCACATGTGGGCCGCTTTGCACCGAAAAACGTGTCAGGGTCAAAGGTCTCCAAATTCGTCAAACTTAGTGTCAACAAGTCCAGAACGTCGATATGAACCCAACGGAACTTCCAGAATTGGATTCCGATGAGCCGGTCACAAAATCGTCCGTCAAGTGGAGCCTGTGGGGCCCACGATACGGGATTTTGTCAACGTTCTCAGAATCGAACCAAACTTGGATCACAGGACCAGCGTATCGCTACGAGTCCGATGGCGCAAGTTTCGTCTCGATCCGACGTGTGTACACAAAGTTACAGCGTATTCCAGAACTGACGGATACGGGGCGGTGTCGGCGGATACGCGCTGATTCCGGTGTGCACGCACATCCAAATCAACTTCTCCGAATTCCTACACGTCCGTATCAATGTCGCGCACGTTTCGGTAAAGACCGCGTGCGACCAAGTCGTCCCGATTGGCGGGGCGTACCCAGTTCCGGGGTGAATCGGGTCATTGTTTTTCCTGTATTTGGATCACGGTTCGCGATCGCCACAGGACGCGATGCTCCGAGCGGGTTGCACGGGCACCGAGATGGTTACATAGTATACACGATGCAACTGACGAAATTGAAATCGGAATTACGAGTAGAGAGATAAATATACCTGAACAGGGCTCCGAAGATTGAATTTCTTCGTGACCGAGGCGACACTACGCTACTGTGTCCTGATTCATCTCCGCCGTGTCCGGGTCAGCCACTGCTGTGTCCGGGGTCGTTGCGGGGTGGTCCGGAACCTTCAGTCGGTCGGACGAGGCTGTACGGCCGGGCCGGAGTCGTCTGCCGTGTTGGCAGCAGGCGGGGTCGAGGTTACTGGGTGCTGGCCGGTGGAGTGTGGCCGAGTCGTGGCCACTGCGTTGCTCCGGTCGCTTGGGGAAGCTCGAGCGGGGGAGGGAAAAGGCTGAGTTGCTCCGGCAGGGGGGGATCAGCTGCTGGCTCGGTGGAGGAGCTCTGGCGGGGGTCGGCTCGAAGCTGGAGCCGAGGAGGCGGTGGGGTCGAGTTCAGGAAGGAAGAAGAAGAAGGGGAGGGCGGCTCGAAGCCGTGGCGGTGGTGGCTGTCGGCTGGGAGGAGGAGCTGGGGAGGAGAAGGGGGAGATCGGTCGAGGCTGTGATGGAGTGGCGGTGATGATGAGGTGGCGGTGGCAGTAGCCGACGTTGATGGTGGAGGGAGGAGATCGAGAGGGGGATGAGGGGAGGAGGAGGAGATGCTGGTGATGGAGGGTGGTGGTGAGCGGCTGGAGGTGGTGGAGAAGGAGGCCGCGGGCGGAGGTCGGGCTGGGAGAGGCCGACGGGGTCGGGGAAGAGGGAGCTCGGGGGAGAGAGGGCCAGTGGGGGAAGAGGGCCAGCGTGGGGGAAGACAGCGCCGCGGGGTGGGGAGGCTCGCCGCGGAGGGGGCTACTCCGGCCGGGGGGGGTAGCCGGCGGCTAGGGGGGAAGCTGCGGCTGGGTTAGGGTTTGGGTTTTTGATTTTCTTTTCTTTTTTATTTTCTTTTTCTTTTCTTTTATAGAAAATATATTAATTAAATAAGTAAAATATCTCAAGATATTTTTGGGGATATTTTGGGATATTTTCGGGATATTTCCGGGATCTTTTCGGGTGGGTCCCGCGTCCAAATGGACGGCGTAGGTTCACCAGCCAATGAGGGGGTGACACCTCGCACTGCAATTTGCAGAAAAGTCCCTGTAATTTCATAAATTGCGGAATTGTCCTATAATTTGGAAAATTGCGCAATTACGAAATTGTCTGGGAAAACACCCGATTCCGGAAAATTCTAAAATTCACAGAATTGAAGGAAAAAGCTGTGTGAGGGTCCCGGGGGTATGGGGGTGAGTCTGGGCAGGGACTGGTCCTGGTTTTGGGGTGATACGGACCATCGTATTTAATAATTAATAAATACTGCGCACGGTGTTCTCTAATTATTTAGAGGCAGGTAGGGCCATAATTTTTCTACGGTGTCAATATACTAAATGTAGTATACTCAGTGTAGAATATTAACGTATTTTTGTTTGGACAAAATAGGTGCATGTTGGGCCTCAAATTCCTAGGGGTACAGAGATGGGTAAAGAGCAGAAAATAAAATAGGAAATAAATACGGCTTTTGTAACGATATTTGTGCGTCTCAAACGAGGCTCATTTTAGCACATCTGTGAGTTGCACAAAGTTCAGAAAAATAGTCTGGTATGTCTAGGAGAGGTACGTGAACTTTGTTCGGGGATAACAGTCAAGGTAAAGCTCCAAATAATTAGGTGACGGACAGGTGCACAAGTCAATAGGATATGTAAGCAAAATAAAATAAATTTTTGCAACAAATCCTAAATTGTGAAAAATATTCCTAAAATACTAGAATCTGGTCGAGGGGGTTTACAGGGATTTCCGGAGTGAAATCTCCCTCTAGTCCTGGACCGTAATGGGTGGGGCAGAAGTTCTCCAGGTCCTCTGAAAAATGTTATCCAGTCAGGATTGGAGCGAAGCACAAGCACTAACAGCAGTTTTATTTAATGTTGACAAAAACTATAAACAGTGTAAGAAATACAAGATGAGAATAAATGCTGGAAATGTAAAGTGCTGGAGAAATGAAATAGGCAATAGAACATCTAGCAATGAAAAATAAACAGTGAATGCTAGAACAAGTGAATCTGAAATAAAGTATAAACATCTAGCTAAGTGTTTGAAATATCAGTTTATTATATGATCGGCTTGGGACTAGATCAGGCTGGTTATATATGATTAGCTATGATTCTTGTAGGTCAGGCTAACCATATGGTTAGCTATGATGCATGTAGTGGTCAGGCTAATCATATATAACAGCTATGAAGCATGTAAATGGTCAGGCCGCACCCGACGTGAGAAGTGGGGTGAGCTATGATGCATGTAAATGTTTGGATATGATCACATAATCTACTAATAGTTCCCCATCCCAGCTAGCACGATGGATTCCAATCACAACTCCTCATGATGGGGATCTAGGGTGCTAACCCGTGTATCCATAGTGTCGGAATCAAGTATGTAATACAACTAAATTTATAGAAGTAATCAACAAAACGAAAACTGTCAGAGAATGTACTCGCCTGTGGTTCCGATAAATATGTGAGGATCGAAGTCCAAAGTGGAGTCACAAAGACCTAATTGTGGAATATCAAAAGTCAGGTACTGAATTTAGGAAATAAACATGTTAACTAATTAAGAAAATGAGGCTTCTAGGTCATGGCTCAGGCTATACTAGGTTAACCTGGGTTAATACTTGGTTAATTTCCAAAGGATATAAGTATACTAGGGTTTCTAGCTAATAAGATGTGTTGTATAAATCAACTAATATATATAATTACCTAACTCATTATGTAACTAGCTTTAATACTTGAATCCCAACCCAAGCTACCTACTAAACAACTGAAACAGACTAAAACTCACTGACTTACACCACTATACCAATCACTGATACTTAACATTCTCATTGAACAATGCACACTACTATCCTACTGATACAACCACACACACAAGTTCTGAGACACACATAGGTCACACATACACACTGGTATACACTCTCAGGCACATTACTGACACAGTTATTCACAAGGCATACTGGTTCTCATTGACACAGTTCATTGCCCAAACACACTGAACTGCTCACAGCTACAGAACTATATGGTACACACACACAGAATTTCACATAGGTATACACTCTCCCTACACACTCTCAGGTTCTTAATTCCTACTATGCACTCACACCCCTCACTGATGCACACAGACACAACATTTACACCCATCCCAACTCCATACTGATACGTTATAACTCACTGCACACACTGATACCTCACTGCTCACACTGATACCTCACTGCACACACAGGTAAACAGGTCTGGATACACTAGAATCTATACCAATACAGTCACACACACTGCTAATCACTCACACATACTACACACCTGCACTACACAATCTAACTGATACCTAAATCACTGCACAGCACACACAGGTTCCACAGTATAGGTACACACAGAACTAACTTTCTGCACAACACTATCATACACCCACACACAGTTAACTCGGGAACTCACCCAGGTTACCACAGACACAGATATTACTACTCATCTACCTCTCCCCAATATACTGACACAGGTAGACACATAGATATACACTCACTCATTCTCAGGTTCACATGCATCCCACATACCACCCGGCTCAACCTACTGATACAGGTATCCACATAGACAGCTAGGCTCACACACTACACTACACTCTGAAACACAACATTGTTCACTGAACTACACCTCAACACACAGGTTTCATATTAACCCTGGGTAACTTATCACTCACACACACAGATACTTAGACACTCTGGTACACTCTCAAACTGACTGATACTGAGCTACACGGTCTGATACAAGACACACACACACACACACACACACCTTAGACACAAGGACTCCCACAGACACAGAAACTTACTGACACAACACAGGTTCACCTAAGTTACTGATACTCTACACAGAATACTCCCAACCCGACTGCACACTGGTTTCCCCTAAATTCCTACTGTACAGTGAATGTCCCCAAATCAAACCCTAAAAATCAAGATCCAACTACACGTTGGAGATGAAATCAGTCTACATACAAACCCTTATGATTTAGGGTCCACGAAATTGGGAAAAAACCCAATGTAGGTCACCAAAACACAATTCGACCTAGGTTTTCATGTAGAGCCCTAGGAATCAAAATCTATACAACAAGGTTGGCTCCTAATGGCCAGCAACAACAGAAAAACAGAATCTAAATGGATTAAAATCAGATTTTACCTATTGGGACATGGTTTCCCAATGAAGGTTCTCCTTCCCCAAGGCTTCTTGACCACAGCTCTTTGTTTTCCCTTTGCTGGAGGAGGAAGAGGGATCTCCTAGTCTGGATTCCAAATTTGGGGGGTGGGGGAAAGGGTTTTCAAAGGGAGGCTAGGGTTTCTTTCTTTCTACATGAAGAATGGTTTGAGGGAGGCTCCCCTTTATAATAAAAGCTAGGTTTTAGGGTTTTCTAATGTAAAGGGTTAAGCTAATCCTTCATGTTAAGTCATGAAGAATTTAATTAACTAAGGTTGGTTAATTCTAGGGTTTTAACTTCCTAATTCAAAAATATAGTTTAGGGTTTAGTCATTAGGGTTAGATCTAGTGAGTTTCTAGGGTTCCACCTAAACCAAACATCAATAACAACATATAATTAATTTATAAAACTCAGCAGATTAATTAAATACATAATTAAATCAAATAGGGAAAAATTACACTAATGTCCTAATCTGGAAATATGGTAGTGACATCGTGCCCCTATATCGGATGCGGGTCGTGACATCACTGTTTGGGTAATAGTAAATCGGCTTACCAAGTTCTCTTATTTCTTACCTTTTCGAGTTTGCCAGTTTACAAAAACTTTGGATGACTTATACATGAGGCAGATTATGAGATTACACGATATTCTGATTAGCATTGTGTCAGACATGGACTCACGTTTCATATCTCACTTTTGGAGGAGCATACAGGAGAGTCTTGTGACTCGTCTGAAGTTCAGTACGTTCTATCATCCGTAGACAGACGGGCAGTCAGAATATATTATTCAGACACTGGAGAATATATTGAGAGCATGTATGTTGGACTTTGGAGGATCATAGGAGGACCACCTACATCTTGTGGAGTTTTCCTACAGTAATAGCTATCAGGCGAGCATCCAAATGGCTTTGTTTGAAGTTTTGTATAGAAGAAAGTGTAGGTCTCCAGTGTGTTGGAGCGACATGGGAGAACGTCAGATCTTGGGACCAAAGTTGGTTGTCAGCTCTGTGGAGAAAGTAAAGAGGATACAAGGGCACGTGCAAGCAGTGCAAGACAAACAGAAGTAGTGGACAGATCTTCATCGCCGTCCTTTAGAGTTTAAGGAAGGCGACCATGTTTTCTTGAAGATCTCGCCAACTAGAGGCACTATTCGATTTGGAGGATGCGACAAGTTGAGTCCAAGGTACATTGGACTATTTGACATGACAGATCGAGTTGGAGAAGTTGCGTATCGACTAACACTACAACCTTCGCTTGAGGGAGTACATGACGTATTTCATGTATCGCAGCTGAGACGATATATGGCAGATAGCAGTCATGTTCTCGATCACTCCGAGATCACCATTGGACCGAGCTTGGCTTACCAAGATAAGCCTGTGGAGATTCTTGATTGTCGAGAGAAGGTGTTGAGGAATCAGTCTATTCCTTTGGTTCGTATGGCATGGAGGCATCACTCGTCAGGAGAATTCACTTAGGACTGCGAGGACGACATACATAAACATTTTTCGTATCTGTTCGAAGATCAAGGTACAACTTATATCTTGTTCTCCTCTATCGTATCATTCGCATCCTCGATTCCATGTGAAAATTTTCCTTGTACTAAAACTTATTCGTGCCATATTACCTTGCTTAAAGTAGACCAGACCGACCCTTAGAATTTAATGCATGATTTATACTTTCTCCTTCCCGAGTTTAAGGTACGATAATTCGTACTTGACCCTTCTCTACCATATTGCCTTCTCTTATTCTAAAATCATGCCTTATTTTTTTTAATTTCGAGGATAAAATTCTTGTAAGTTGGGTAAAATGTAAACACCCATAATTTAATTTTTTGTATTTTTATTATTTTATTTTATTATTAGATTTTTTCTATTTACTTAGCTAATTAGAATGAGTAAAAATTCCTTTATTAACTAACTATATGAATTTTTAATTATATTTAATAATTATAAAATATTTTATAAAAGTATTTTGGATGTGTAAATTTTATTAAAGCTTTAGAATTTTTTTTAGAATTTATTTTAAATTTTTGTTGGGTTTTTACCATTTATATAATTAAATATATAATAATATAAAAGAAAAGAAATAAAAAGAAATAAACTAAACCTAATTAAAACTCTTATCAAATGCATAACCCTAATCTATTTTTTATAATAACCTAACCCGACAAAACCCCGCGCAGCTCCAAAATTTCCCCCCGACTCTAACTCCCCCTATATATAAGAGATCAAACGAAACCCTAACCATAACTCCTTCATCCCTAAGCCTACCCATGACCCCTGCCTGACCGCCTGATCGTGCGTCCGTCGCCTGCGACGACCAAAGACCGCTGCCCACGCACCCGTGCGCACAGCCGCAGCAGCAAGCGGCCACCAACCCCCCTATTTTTGGTTAGTTTACTCCCTCACCTCTCGTCCGATTTAGGAACGGTTTCTTCGTACACGCTCACAACATAACCCTCTAGGAATTTCTTCAAGTAGAATAATTTTAGGTGCCCTGGATTAATCGAAAAGTCGATCAAAAGTTGGACAAAAACTATTCAAAATAGTTCAGAAATTTAGTCCAAGTACCCATGTTCATGCCCCCAATTTTCTACCAACTCATTAAATATTTTCAAAATCTATTTGAAAGGACTTATTCAAAACATATCCAAGATTATTTCTATTCTTTTAGTTTTTCTTAGTTGGCCTTATTTGTCAAATTATTCTGTTTCCAAAACGACCAAAAACTATATTTTCAAAATACAAAATTATGCGATATGGAGTGCGTCCCGCCAAACGAGACCACCTTACCAATTACACCAAAAGGCGTGTATGATATTTCCTGATATGTAAGATTTTGCGGAAGTTGATTTGGACGTGTGTACACGCCAAAATCAACCCGTATCCGTAAAAAGTCATATGTATCAATGTTTTGTAAATTTTCTAATTAGTTTGTGATCACTCGTCAAAACGCAACGAAACTTGTTCCGCTAGACTCGCAGTGGTAGACTTGTCCTGTGATCCGAGTTTCGTTCAATTCTGAGACAGTCGACGAATAGCCGTTTCGCGGGCTCTACGATTCGACTTGACGAGCGATTTTGTGATCGGCTCACCGAAATCCAAAACTGGACATACCATTGAGTTCGTATCATTAATTATGATATTTTGAACTATAATTTGTCCTATTTAGAGACATTTATCTATGACACGTATTTCGGTGCAAAGTGGCCCACAAGTGGATACTGTCTTGACCCAAAATAATCGTTTTAGCCCATGTATCCAAATTGGACAAAATGATAGTATTTTTTTGACTATCTCGCTGATTCTGAAAACGTTGGTGACATTCATTTCATCATCTGGAGACGTTCATTCAGAGTCCCTACTTTTCAGTTTCTTGTGCTTGTCGTCTGGGTGTCTACACTATATTGATTGATTGCTAGGCAAGTATACCTTGCCACAGTACTGTTTAGTTACATTCATTTTCTACATATTTATTTTTTGGTGTTTATTTCTATTTATTTTTCTATATAAAACTGTGCGTCCAAGCAAGACTTGGGTGCAACGACGGCTGCATCGTCTTTTGTTCTCACTTTTATTATACATGTTGACCTAGTTTTACGAGACATCCCCATAATTTTGAGGCATCATTATGTTTCATTTGGCCATGATATATTTTTTACACGAGTGTGAGTCTCATGTAGGATACGAACTTGCGTATTAGGCTGGCCACCTATACGTAAAGGCCATACGACAAATAAGGAATAACTGCTAATAGAAATATCATGTTTTAGCAGACTTAGCAGTTACTAAAGGTGTTTGCATGTTATATATGTGACATGTTAGTAACATTGGACAGGGAAAACAATGAGTAAGCGTATGTGGCTCCTTTACACTTTTTTTATTTGTAACCCGTACGCTCGCCGGAGATGCGCGATGAGATGACCCTTATATTATGTACATGCGGCCTCTGACGATCGAAAGACGTTACGCTTTGTAGGCTACTGATTTTCAAAGAAAATTACGCCAATCCCATTATTTAGCCAGATAGTCCATACGCAGAAAAGTTGTTCTTAAATTGCATAACACATAAACTGGTTAGGTAACCCCTTTGGATGTTTATTTTCAGCACTTTATTGGCATGCTTTTATGTAGCTTATTACGTCCCTCTGAGGATCTGGTCCCTTTTCAGGTATAGCTGATCAGGATTATCCGCAGGAGTACGGACCGGGACCTGACGCATTATTTTTTGTTGATGAGGACTTACCCTCTAAGTACCCATGACTACTTCATAACTGATGGATCTTTTGTTGTTATTTTCTTTATTGACATTTATTTTATATTGGAGTTTCGTTCTCCTCTATCATTTTAGTTCATATAGTCATTTGGTAGTAGATTTGTCTCCACCTATAAACATCCTGATTTTTAGAATTTAATTTAAAACTTTTATCAATTATTATTATAGAAATTTTTATTATTTTTAGTTAATTATAATAAATGTTCTTTTATGGATTTATATTTTTGTGTATTAAATTAATTATTAAAATATTGTAAAAATTATATTTTTGGGTGTATAACAAATAATAGAGTATTGTGTAATTTTTTAAAATTTATTGGGACCCAAAACTATTTTTAAATGGCCATATATGCATTTTTATGATAAACCAACCCAAACCGAACCAACCTAACCCAAACCAACCCAAACTAACCTAAACCAAATCGGATCCAAACCTACCAACCCAAAACCCTAAACTTACACCCGAACCCGCATCTCCCTTCTGCTACAGTGCTTCGCCCCTAATCCCCGACTCCAACGCTGCCCCTCCCCCAACCGACCGAAACCTCCCCGACCCCCTCTCTTCCGCTTCCCATAACCGCTCCCCCTCCACCCTATAAAACCTCCAGCCTAGCCGAACCTCACCACCAACATATTCTTTTCCACCCCGACCAACCACAGCCGCCAATGATCGCCGGACTGCCGCCGCACGTCGCCGCAAACCACAGCCGCAAGTCGCCCAATTTCGAGCAGCAACAAAACAGTAAGGTACCCTACTTCTAACCCTCGTATCTCCCTGCACTTTAATCCAAATATTGACCCATCGAATCCTATGCGAAGACCACATGACCCTCTTTCATCCTGTATAATTAGTTTGGTGTATCGTATCCTGTGTCGGTCGTAATTCGCGACGCAAAACAGGAAAAAAGGCCTAATTTGTAGTTCAGAAAACTGTCCCAAACACCCATGTTCATGGCCGTTTTTCTTTCAACCTAGTTAATATTTTTAAATTCCACGTGAACAGTAATTTAGACAATATAACCAAGATTTAATCTCTTTAATTAGTTTATTTTAATTCGTTGTATGATGTATTTTATTTGTAGTTGAAATTGACCAAAAACTTGGTTTTCTAAACCCGAATTTTTCCAAAATGGGGTACGACCTGCTAAACAAGGTGACTTCGTCGTGTCTGAATTATACGCGTATCGTCAACACAAACGTGTAGAATTTTGCGAAAACTTGATTTGGATGTGCGTGCACACCGGAATCAATGCGTATCCGCCGAAAAATCCCGTATCGGCATGTTCTGACACTCGTCATAATTTTGTGTGTACTTGTCGTTTCGCAACAAAACTTATGCCATCGGATCGTAGCATTACACTGGTCATGTATAGGCTTACAGGATTCGTGACATAAGACTTGCATATACATAGATATTATTATGACTCATTGTATTAGCTAGAGGTCATGATCTTGCGTGTTATGGCATGAGACGTCGTGGACATGAGACGTGTGATTACATTTGGTGGGGAGAGACACACATGCTACAGGCTGATTATATATATATAGTTATGTTACTGGAGAGTGCCTTAGTCTATATACCAGAGCTTTGGCACATGTATTTGGCCCTTCGTGATATTACTGCTACCGGCTCCCCGACACAGAGCTTGTAGTGATTTCAGCCTGAGTACTAGTGATGCTCTAAAATTGTATTTCATATAGCTGGTTACATAGCTTGCCCTGAGGATCTATTTTTATTTACTATATTTCATTTGACTTGAGTTATTCTTGTACCTTGCTATGTCCCCTGAGGACCTGGATCCGGATTATGTCCCCAGGTACAACAGATGAGGAATACCCCGAGATATATAGGACAGTAGATGACGCTGGAGCAGTACTGGCACCAGAGGACGAGGTTGTGCTAGAGGATTTCTCCTGAGTATTCTGTTACATACTCAGTTATTTCTGCTTCCAGTTATTTTATATCTTAATTCTTGGATTTATGTATTAACTTATTTTATCGGGTTGTTCTCCGAGACAATATTTATTTGGACTTGTTGATAGACTATATTTTTTTTTATCTATTATCTTGATTAGTCTATCATATTTAGTTATGTTTTTTTCTGTGGATGAGTTTAAAATTATTCTGTGATAGATGGTGTAGACTGCATTGATATTTATTACAACTTAAGTGCACTCTAACGGGTCCATTAAATTGGGTTTGTCCATTGGAGTTGTGTTGTTGGCCATTGCCACGTGGCTAGTCCTTCGATATTTGGGGACTGGGGCGTGACACCACCTGATTATTATTCTTTTATTGCTTCATACTTGAGACTTTTAGTATTTATTTTGGTACTTCTTTACTTGTGTCTATGGATGAGATATAGTTGCATGTGACTTGTGTTGACAATATATATGTACCACTTATGGATTATTTATTCATAAAATATCGTGCATATGTGTTATGATTTTCTAACATATTGGAGTTGCCATATATATACAGCTGACATGCTACGTATTCTTAGTCCTACGTATTTTGGGACTGGGGCGTGACAGCTTGCTTGAGATTGAGACACCTATGACTCTTGACCCAGGAATGACTATTGTATTGTAGAGTAAACCCTCACATGTCTAGATAGCCGTGACCGTATCTCAGAGTATTTAGTACTCTGGTGTACGTAGCTGGCTTTGTCCGCCCCCGCTCCCTAGTATTCTGGTTCTGGGACGTGACATAAGGTAATAAGTTAAGTGAGGTATTACTAATTTATATAGTATATATGGTATAATATATTAACTAGTATATTTTATATTAGCTAGTATACCTAGTAATAGCTAGTATAACTTGGATATTAACAAGGTATTGACTAGTATGGACTAAAAAAATCTAGTTTAGTAAGATATTGACCTAGAATACATAGTTTAACTTAGTTTGACCTAATTTGACTAGCTTTGACCTAGAAACATGGTTTAAATCTATTTAAGACTTATTTATGACTCCAAAATACTCTTTGACATTGATACATCATATATAGGTCACTTGGACTCCAGTTCAGACACTATTTGATATTTATTGCTCCGGACCTCAGGCGAGTACATTCTCTGACAGTTTCTCTTACTTTGATGATTACTATAATATCAGTTTTATAGTGTTATACTTGATTCCTGACACGATGGTACACGGGCTAATATGTATGGATCCTAGTCATGAGGAGTCATGAATGGTCCATGGTATTAGTCGGGGGATGGAGAAATCTTAGTTGATTATGTGATCATACCCCCACTTACTTGTGCATAGCTCACCCTCACCACACGCAGGGTATAGCTTGATCTTATTACTTGTGCATAGCTCCCCATATATGATTGGCCTGATCTCCTTACTTGTACTTGTGCATAGTCAATCATATATGATTGACCTGATCCCTTACCCGTACTTGTGCATAGCCAATCATATATGGCAGAGCCTGATCTTGTCCCAAGCTGATCACATAAATAACTAATATTTCAAGGCACTTAGCCAGTTATTCATTCTCTATTCCAGTTATACCTGTTATTCACCTATTTTTCTTACAGCTCATTATTACCTATGATATGCTTATTTGTTTACATGTTTTCTTACAGTTCTAGCATTGCTCTCCATCTTGTATTTTTATTACTTACTATTTTATAGTTTGTCAATTTAAATGGAACTGTTGTTAATTTATGTTCTTCACTCCAATCTTGACTGGGTAATATTTTTCAGTGTTGACTTCAAAGTGATGCTATAGTCAGGACTACTTTTGCACTGTGGATCTAGTTGTGACCTCTGGTGAGATCTAGGCTAGTATTCCTCTATCTTAGTGCTATGTCTTAGTTTTTTTATATATTATTGTTGGTTATCTTCTTTATTCATTCTTCCTTTAGAATATTGTGATTAATTACATGATAGAACTAGTGTATTAGTATTGATGACCTAGACATCATTCTACCGTCGATGTTGAGACGTAGGCTGGACGTACCTAGGTACTCGTGCCTGAATATCCGGATACGGGTCGTGACAATTAGGCATGAAATAAGAAATAAGCCTAAAGCAAGCTATACGCGTACTATACACGTATCTCGGACATGTATACGAGAATGGTGAGACGAGTCTCACACCACCGGTGAGAGAAGAAGAAGAGGAATAAGCTGAGGGAGATCTTCGAGGAAGCCTACGTCCGACGTCATTTTATCTTTTTCGTAACACCATTGAGGTATTAAGTTATCTAATTATAGTTTAGGTATTTAGTTGTATAATATGAAAGTATAGAGGATGAAGTTAAAAAATTAGGAGGTTTAAGTCAAATTTAGCATTTTATTTTTGAGTTAATTGCTAAAATGGTGTCCGAGGAATGTCGTGCTCGCCATTTTGGTAATTAAACTTTTTTGGTTAATTTGGTATCCAAGTTTTACATTTTGGTTAAAATAATGTTTGAACTAGGTTTCGTTGGTACTTTTGTATGAAAATCGTTAAAAATGGACATGTGATAGTCACGTGCCTTATCTTTAGGGTTATTTTTTTATCATGATGAGCTGATATGTCGGCTATGATTGATTGAGGAACCTTTATTTTGTACTCGACAAAAGCTATTTCCTTATGTAGAATTTTTTTGAACACCAATATTTTTCTGAAAATGATAGTCCAAACACAAAAACTTGACAAAAGAACCATAAAAAATAAGGCACATAACCATCAGACGTCCATTTTTATCGATTTTCATTCCAAGACACAAACGTAATCCGGTTCATACACTCATTAAATAAACAAAAAATTTACTGTAGCAAAATAAATTTATATTAAATTCATGCAGACGAAACAAGTTTGGATAATTTTGAAATAGAGAAAGAGTCCGCCAACAGTGTTGGCGGAAAACAAAAAAACGAACACGTAGGCAAAGTGGACCCCACAAGGCCAAATTCTGCCAACACTGTTGGCGGAATTTGGCCTCGTAGGGCCCGCGGGTTGGTTTGGGTGGTTGGATTTTGTTTGGTTGGTTTGGTTTGGTTTGGTTTGTTTGGTTTATTTTATTAGTTTGTTTTAATTAGTTATGTTTTGGTTTTTTTTTTTAGTTTAGTTTTGGAATTTGATTTAAGAAAATATATTTTAACAAAATAAATTTAAAATTAATTAATTATAAAGAAATATTTAGAAATATTTTTTTCGCACATGTCCACTATTTTTGCCTCACAGACGGATTTAAAACAATTAATTAAAAATTTTATTTTTAAATTTTTTCATAATATTTTTTGGAGGTCGAAACATCGTTTTAAATCCGTGGGCCCCCA
Organism: Iris macrosiphon; assembly: GCA_036927795.1. NCBI lineage: Eukaryota > Viridiplantae > Streptophyta > Magnoliopsida > Asparagales > Iridaceae > Iris > Iris macrosiphon. The sequence continues at coordinate 73,410,502 of JAYESA010000015.1, read as the reverse complement.
CACCCAATATAAATTAATTTTGCTACAGTAAATTTTAAATAATCAAAAATAAAATGATCGAAAGTAAAATTTGGAGGTCGAAACATCGTTTTTTTGCCATTCTAAAATTTTTTGAAGTCCGTCAAACGATAAAACGGTTTATCTCGTAGTATTTTTCGATACAGTCATTTTGGCACAAACTGGACCTTGTTTCGATCTCTCAGTCAAAAGTTGTGATACTTTAAAGTTTTAAATTTTATATTTTTGCCTGTAACATGTGCGTCTTGCTTCGGATAAATTTTTTTTCTACACGATTTGTGTTACTCTCGTCGAAAACATACAAATCGACTTATTGTTTAACAAAAAACGATTTCAAAACAAATAGTTATGGCCGCTCGAAGTCTGCTCGACGGCAGACGTAATATTCTTACGGCAGATTTTTATTATTATTATTTTTTTTAACGTCTGTTAACGGCAAAAAAATTAACGATAGGATTATAATATTAAAAAAATATAAACGCCCAAAGGAATTTTGATACTTTTTTCGTAATTTTTTAAACTTTGATGCTTTAGATGGAATTTATAGAAAATTTGATGCTCTGGATGCAAATTTTCGAAATAATTTTTTCTTTACAATTAATTTATTTTAATTTTATTTCGTTAAAATAAATTTTCTTAAATCTAATTACAAAACAAAACTAAATAAATAAAATCAAAACATAACTAATTAAAACAAACCAAACCAAACAAAACCAACCCAACCTAACCCGTGGGCCCCCACACCCAATTTCTGCCAACACTGTTGGCTGAAATTGGTGGGGGGCCAATTTCAGCCAACTGTGTTGGCAAAAATTGGCTTGTGGGGTCCACTTTAATTTTTTTAATTTTTTTCAGCCTACGTGTACGTCTGTTGTTTTTTCCGCCAATGTTGGCGGAATTTGTCTCTGTATCAAAAATTTATAAACTTATTTCGTTTGAATAAATTTAATATAAATTTATTTCGCTACAGTAAATTTTCTGGAAAAAAAGGCAAATTATAAGGGCACTACACATTTTACTCGGGGCTAGCCCATTGGAAATTTACAAAAAATTATAAGTTTGCCATCATGAAAGTTACTTGGGGCTAGCCCAAACTCGGGACTGTTATAATCAGGACTGTCAAAATTTTGACAGTCCTACCACTTGGAAGGACTGTCAAAATTTTGACAATCCCATTTCCCAAAATTACAAGTTTGCCACTCTCATAGTTACTTGGGGCTAGCCCACACCAAAGTATAAAAGTGATTTTTTTTTTCTATTTTTGGCATTCCACCTAGACTTGAAGAAACCCTCATTCCACCAAGCCCAAACCTAAAATTGGAAATTGCTAGTTGTGGTTGGAGGAGGATTTTACTTTGGTGATACTCCAAGGAATATTCTTCCGGTATGTCTTCGACAACCTACGATGAATAAGTTTTGCAATTGTCCGAAAAAGATTTAGTTTATTTTGACTATTGTAGGAACAATGCATGAAAAAATGTTCGATGACGAAGTCGGATCGTCCAATTCATTAAATATGCACTCCGGACGTTCCGAAGAATATGTTGGTTGTTTCGAAACACGTATGGTACGTAAAACGATAACCCTAATTCGACAGTCACAAGTTAGGACTGTAAAAATTAGACAGTCCTATATAAATATAGGACTGTCAAATAATCTACAGTACTAAATTAATAGAGGACTGTCATAAATTCGACAGTCCTATATAAAAGTAGGACTGTCATAATTTGGACAGTCCTATTTAAAAATAGGACTGTAAAAATAGTGACAGTCCTGGATAATTATATGAAGTTATTAATTTTTATATTATTTTATATTGGTTATAGGACCAACCTTGTTCAGATATTGTGGTACATCCTGCTGTTGGTGTTGATGTGGATGATATTTTCTCAACGGATATTGAATTTGCAAGCCATGAAGAAGCATTAGAGTGGTGCAAAGAAGTTGGGAGACGACATAACGTAGTTATTGTCATTGCAAGATCCATCAGATCTCGGCCGGGCCAAAAATATCTTGAGCTGGGATGCGAAAGAGGAGGTGTGTTTAGGGAGCATCATAAAAAAAGGGTGTTGTTGAAAAAGAAATCCCTAAGAAAAATATTGGGACGAGAAAATGTGGTTGTCCATTGAAGGTGTTGATTGTAAAAGTTGAAGATGTGAAGTGGATAATCGAAAGTTAAGAATGGAAGACACAATCATCCTATTCCAGGGACACTTACGGGTCATGCCTACGTGGCACGGTTGAAGGAGGATGAGAAAAAGTTGGTTGAAGAATTGTTCCTTTCAGGCGTTGCACCGAAACAAATTTATTCTGCTGTGCGACAAAAACAAGGTGGGAACAAATCTACCATGAGGACGATCTATAATAGTTTGGCCAGAGCGAAATGCAATAGTATGAAAGGAAGAATGACGATGCAGCAAGTATTGAAGTTGCTTGGGGAGCATCACTACGTGGAGTACCATAGAAGACATCCACAAACTGATGAACTCCTTTCATTGTTTTGGGCTCATCCTGATTGCACACACTTGGCTCGATCCTTCGCAGACGTGTTGGTCCTTGATTGTACATATAAGACCAACAAGTTCAAGATGCCTCTTTTTCACGTTGTCGGGTTTACGTCTACGGGAAAAACATTTACAGTCGCTTTTTGTTTTATGAAGAGTGAGACAGTAGAGGATTACACATAGGCGTTGAGAAAACTACAATCCCTTTACACAGGTTACAAAGAGCCGTCTATTTTTGTTACTGACAGAGAATATGCGTTGATAAATGCTATAGATATTGTATTTCCTCATGCGCATAGACTACTATGCACTTGGCATATAAATTAAAATATCCAAGCTCAATGCAAGAGAAATTTTGAAAATATGGACGGTAAAATTGACATGTTTCGCTTCGAAGAATTCTACAGTGATTGGAGTCTTGTATGGCGAGCAAGTACTACAGACAGTTACGACACAGCATGGTACATGTTCCAACAAAAGTGGAAGACGAGTAACCCGACATGCATATCTTATATCAAAGATACTTGGCTAGAACCACATAAAGAGCAATTCATCTTAGCATGGACCAACATGGTGAAGCATTATGGCACGATCACTACGAACCGGGTCGAAGGAGCACACTCATGTTTAAAAAGATATCTACGGTCATCGGTCGGTAATTTTGTCTCTGTTTGGCAATCGATTCATTTGATGACTATTGCCATGGTGAACGATATTGTAGCATCATTTGATATGAGCCTCAATATTGCAAAGCATGAATACAAGCAAGAACACCTCTTGGATGGTTTAACCCATGTGGTATCTCACAAGGCCCTGGGGTTATTGTTTGAGGAGATTCGTAGGTCGAAGTCGGTGGGTTATGATCCCGAGGTTTGTGGTTGTTCATATCGACATTCACTCGGACTTTCGTATGCACATGAGATCAACGAATATCGTCATGAATCTATACCTATTCCAGTAGATGGTGTTGATTAACGTTGGCGACAGCTGTCGATAATGCCGACGGTGGAAGTGCAAGATGATTTCTTTGCGTTGCCCCAAGTGAAACTACTGCACGCAAGGTGGTGTGGCGCATCGGAACCGGAGAGAAGATCCATTGAGGTTAAAATCCAAGAGATGGTAGTCCCGGCAACAACTCGATTGCAAGAGCCATCCGTTGTTCGAACTCCTAAGGGAAGACCACAGTCAAGAAAGAGTAGAGCAAAAAAGAAGGAGGATGAGTCAACTAAAAGAGATCCATCCTTATTTGAACACATCGAACTTAGTTTGGAGGCAAAGTCCTTAATGGATCGGGAGGTTTTTTCGCAGAAAAAGAGTAAGCTAACTATTCGAAGGGGGAAGAAACAGAAAACGATAGATGTAGTCACGGCGGAGGGTTTTGATAACTTTTCTGATTCTTATAGTCTATACATTGATAATTTCCTACCTGAGATACGTAAACCCGACAACGTAAAAAAGAGGCATCTTGAACTTGTTGGTCTTATATGTACAATCAAGGACCAACACGTCTGCGAAGAACCGAGCCAAGTGTGTGCAATCAGGATGAGCCCAAAATAATGAAAGGAGTTCATCAGTTTGTGGATGTCTTCTATGGTACTCCACGTAGTGATGCTCCCCAAGCAACTTCAATACTTGCTGCATCGCCATTCTTCCTTTCATACTATTGCATTTCGCTCTGGCCAAACTATTATAGATCGTCCTCATGGTAGACTTGTTCCCATCTTATTTTTGTCGCACAGCAGAATAAATTTGTTTCGGTGCAACGCCTGAAAGGAACAATTCTTCAACCAACTTTTTCTCATCCTCCTTCAACCGTGCCATGTAGGCATGACCCGTAAGTGTCCCTAGAATAGGATGATTGTGTCTTCCATTCTTAACTTCGATTATCCACTTCACATCTTCAAGTTTTACAATCAACATCTTCAATGGACAACCACATTTTCTCGTCCCAACGTTTTTCTTAGGGATTTCTTTTTCAACAACACCCTTTTTTTATGATGCTCCCTAAACACACCTCCTCTTTCGCATCCCAGCTCAAGATATTTTCGGTCCGGCCGAGATTTGATGGATCTTGCAATGACACGTTATGTCGTCTCCCAACTTCTCTGCACCACTCTAATGCTTCTTCATGGCTTGCAAATTCAATATCCGTTGAGAAAATATCATCCACATCAACACCAACAGAAGGATATACCACAATATCTGAACAAGGTTGCTCCTATAACCAATATAAAATAATATAAAAATTAATAACTTTATATAATTATCCAGGACTGTCACTATTTTTACAGTCCTATTTTTAAATAGGACTGTCCAAATTATGACAGTCCTACTTTTATATAGGACTGTCGAATTTATGACAGTCCTCTATTAATTTAGTACTGTAGATTATTTGACAGTCCTATATTTATATAGGACTGTCTAATTTTTACAATCCTAACTCGTGACTGTCGAATTAGGGTTGTCGTTTTACGTACCGTACGTGCTTCGGAACAACCAACATGTTGTTCGGAACGTCCGGAGTGCATATTACATGAATTGGACGATCCGACTTTGTCATCGAACATTTTTTCATGCATTGTTCCTACAATAGTCAAAATAAACTAAATCTTTTTCGGACAATTGCAAAACTTATTCATCGTAGGTTGTCGAAGACATACCGGAAGAATATTCCTTGGAGTATTACCAAAGCAAATTCCTCCTCCAACCACAACTAGCAATTTTCAATTTTAAGTTTGGGCTTGGTGGAATGAGGGTTTCTTCAAGTCTAAGTAGAATGCCAAAAATAGAAATAAAAATTCCCTTTTATACTTTGGTGTGGACTAGCCCCAAGTAACTATGAGAGTGGCAAACTTGTAATTTTGGGAAATGAGACTGTCAAATTTATGACAGTCCTAACAATTTGTAGGACTGTCAAAATTTTGACAGTCCTGATTATAACAGTCCCGAGTTTGAGCTACCCCAAGTAACTTTTCGGATGGCAAACTTGTAATTTTTTGAAAATTTCCAATGGACTAACCCCGAGTAAAATGTGTAGTGCCCTTATAATTTGCCCTTATAAAAAGTCAAAAAAAAGTTTGGATCACCAAAACGATCATCAGTACATTCCTCATGCCATCTTGGGTAATTAACTCTTTATTTATTTAAGAAATGTATAAATTAGATCCTCATATATTTGTTCAAAAAATAGATAATGCCCCTTCCGACCCTTTTGAGAGCCGGTGCTCTCTCGTCGACCCCTTCTCCTCCTCCTTCCTCCGCAGCACCGTTCCATCGCCACCGACCCGCTCCCTTGGTCGGAGCCTTTTGGGTGCTCAGCGTCGGCGCTCTCACCGCACTCGCCTACAGGACCGGTTCCGCTCACTCCCACCGCCAATTCCCACTCCTCAGGTGCAGCGTCGTCATCATCATATGCTATAGGAAATTCTCAAATATTTTCTATTTCTGTCAGTACATGACCAATGGATTGATTAATTCCATATATTTTTCATGTTAAACCCTAATTTCGCTGCTATATCGTCGGGTTGTTTTGGTAGGGGTTTCGACTGATACTTAGGAAACCTTGCTATTGTCATCGGAATCCAAGTGTTCGTTTATGGAGCATAATGCCACTTAAGCATAGGGATTATGATTTTGAACCAATGTTGTCAAGATGGGATAGCGATCGTAGAATCGTAAGAGGTCCAAATCTCATCAGGATTGTAGGATCCATAATTACAACCTTGAAAAAAATTCAAAAAAGTATGAAATGATATTGACAATTCATAGTATAAGAACATCAAATCAAATAGGTTAGCACATTATATCACAAAACATACTATTTTTGTTTTCCAAAACGTTAACCGAACTATTATTCAAATACCATTCTCCAAAGGCCAGGTTTGGTTTGCGGACCTTGGAAAATGAAAGTCATTCATTTTCTATGTTTGGATGTCAAAGGAAATGAGTAGGAAAGTAAATTGATTCCCAAGGGAAAGGAAGATAGGGGGAAAATGATTCTCCCACTCACCTTATGGATTCACTTTCTCACTTCCAATTATTTATTTTTTCTCCCAATATCTCTGACCTTACCAAACACCGGAAAGAAAAATTAATGTTCATTGTAATTTCCAAAAAAAATAAAAAGAGAGCAAATAATTGATTTTCTTTCATTTCCTTTCCTTTCCGCGAACCAAACGAGGAGTCACAAATAGACAAATATGTTTGATATGTTAGGAAGGACCTCCCAACTTATACAAGGATTTTTGACCCAAAAAAAAATGCAAAATAACCCCTGCCCAGATCTGCCCGCTCGCTCTGGATCTTGTGATCTATGATCCAGATCCGGATTAGGTCCAATCCAACCCGCTTGGATTGCATGATTTTGACAAACATTGCGTTGAACTCCTTGTTGAAGATATCCCCAGTTCTACCCCTTCTCAACCTCCATGTTCTCAAGATAATATTTGCCAACATGCATGCCCTTGTGAATAGGTGGCAGACCAACTTCAAGTTATGCATCCATAAAAAGCTTTACATAACGATTTTAAGGGAAGTCTTTTATTCTTATTCTTATTCTTATTTTTAGGAGAATAAGAAAGTTGTGACTTCTGACATCCTTTAATCTTATTGAAAGTTGAATATAAAGGTGTATGTACAAGGGGATTTTTTTACTTCCGGAAATATAAGGATGAGTAAATGATTACTATGTTTGATTTGCGTTATATGTAATTCTTAGGAATTCTATTTTTCTACTAATGTGGGAAAGCTATTCCCACAAAAAATGGTGGGTATTTCTATTTCTCCATGATAATAAATAGTGTCTAGTCTTGGGATAGTCATGTTCGGGCCAAGTTTGGGTCCGAGTCGAGTCGGGTCGGGTTTGGGTTCATCCGGGTTGGATCGGATTTGGATATAGTCGGGTCCGAGTAGGGTCCAATTGGGTTCGGGTTGTATCAGGTTTGTGTCGGGTTTGGTTCGGGTCCAGGTCTGGTATTGCATTCGGGTCGGGTTGCATTCGGGTCGGGTTGCATTTGGGTCTAGGTCTAGTTTGGATCCAGTCGGTTTCAGGTCTAGTCATGTTCGGCACGGGTCTCGTCCTGTTTGGCACGGGTCTAGTCAAGTCAACGAGTCGGGTCTAGGTCACATCGGGGAGTCTAGCTAATTCAGATACTGTGGGGGTGAGATCACACTTATACACATGGATAGCCGACCGGATAGCATGTCATATTAATCAATCCGTTCTCATGATTGTGACTACCCTATCCACTCAACCCTTTGATCCGTTGCCAGGGTGAACAAGACTCACTTCGTTCGCCTCTCTATTTAGAAAAAAATACAAGACATTGTGTTTAATGAGACTCAAGCTCAAAACTCCTAATTAACACTTAAATGTCTTTAGCAACTACACTATAACATGAATTTGCTATGAAAACAAAGTTAATAAATTTAACTTACAATAATCAAGAATTTCATTTTGTACATGATTTAAATATACCTGGGAATATCATATGCTACACCAAACATGGAACTATAATTTTTTTCCATTAATTTTATCCCTAGGAATTTGATTCCTAGGAATTTGATCCCTAGGAATTTGAGATTCCGGCCATGTAAGTTTTATGTGTACCTAACGCCCCCCTAAGGTGCAATAGTTACCAACTTCATAAATTTGATCCTGCTAGATAGAAAGGTTTTGTTTGAAAGAAAACATATATTTTTCTTTTCAATAGTTGAAAAAACATATTTCTTTTATTTTCAGTAGTCTTCTCAACTTCATACTATAACTCAGGTCATCCATGTTCATTGAATTTTTTTCTTTCCAACAATTTCTGATACTCCATTTCCCAAGTTTTTTTTGTTAACCTCTGGGATCATCTGTCTCATCTTGCTAGTAGTATAGATGTCGAGATGTGCAACTTTTTTGGGACTCTATTTGTAATCATCGCTTTATGTTTGGCACGAAATATTAGTCCAGGAAAGCATGATAAGCATTTCTTCTATTGAGATCTCTTTCCTGATTAAGGTACTTCCAAGGTTCGAGGTCAGAGTTTAAGATAAATGATTTTGGATGATGTAGCGTCACAGTAACTTCTGAGCTTGATCAATGACATAAATCTCTGCATAAGATTTGGAAAATTATGAACTTGAGACATTCAACTTATATTGACAATAAGGTAGGAAGCACGGACACTCCAAAAATGTGGCAGTCTCGTGTCAGATACGTATCGGATACTCCACATATATGTATCGGTTACTCCAGACACTCCAATGTTCACTAGGACACACCAAAATAGGTGTTGTGTCCGTGTCACCGTGTCCTTACCTTGTCGTGTCGTATCGGTGTCCATGCAACATAGACAATAAGCAATGGGGATAGGCTATCTACCATGATAGAGACAAGGATTGAGAAGGATTTTGCTCATAGAATTAAAAGGTAATGGTTGAAGTGGAGGAGCACTTTAGGAATGCTTTCTGATCATAGGATACCCTTGGAATTGAATGAAAAATCTTATAAGATGGGTCCGTGTTGGTCAGCTACGAAACATGTTGTTATTGTGTAGTGTCTTTTGTCAGTGTTATGGATGCTTTCTCTTGTTGATTATATATTATTTCATCTAATTTCCATATCCCTTTTTTGTTTATTGTCAGTCACCAATAACTAATGAAATTCATAATATCTCACTTGAATGATTTAATAATATAGGAATAGGGTTGCATGTTTAATTTCACTAATCAACATACGTGCTAGGTTTGAAATATATTGTAATCGGGATTGAAGTTATAGGTTCATTGTCAATTTGAACAGTGAACTACTCACTTTCTGCCAGCCACCTAGATCTTCGTATTTTTTCAAATATTTGACTTATTCTACTCATAAAATCCATGAATGTCATATATTAGCTTAAAGCTCCTTTTGTCAACAGCATCATATATATTTTATGTTGTAACTGTGCAGGTCAAATTTTATTAATCGATCATCAGTCAGAAATCTCCAATCAACCGCAATGGAGGCTGCTTCCAGCACTGTGCCTTCTATTGTTGTCTACGTTACGGTTCCAAACAAAGAAGAAGGTACCAAACAACCACTTCAGTGCAGTTAGTCATACATTCTATATTGAGCTGGGTACAAAGTGACTATGGTGCTTATGCATGCCAACTAGCAATAACAGTCCTTCCTTTTTTATATTATTTTAATAGGCTGTACAGTCTATAATCACCATGTACTGCTGTTTGTACTATGTAGATATTTGCATATTGCAAAGCTTATGTGTATTGTATGCACCTCCTACCTCTTTTTTTTGTGTTTGCATACTTATATTATCTTATCTAAGAAGTTCTAGACCTGATTGCCTGTCCTTTGAGCTATATACAATTTGAGAAAAATGGGTTATAGATTTGTGAATTTTGTGATATAGATAGAGGCCTATCACATGCTCACCTGTACGAGAACTGCTATTCATCTATTTATTTGTTGGCTTTGATAGGCTATATAGTTAGTAAGACTATATGATGCACTATGCATTGCTGTTTTTAGATGTTTGCATATGGCAAAGCTTTCCTTGTGTTCTACCTCCTACCTTTTTCTTGTGTTTGCATATTTAGATCTGTCTTGGCTAAGAAAGTTCCGGACCGGACCCTGTTGAACTATATTCCATCTTGACAAACGGGTTCTAGATTTCTGGTTTTATTTATATAGATATACTTATTACATGCCCAAATATGCATGTTACACATTTTGAGATGCGCTTATCCTATCATTTCATAATCAACAGCGTAGTTTCTCGTTCTATATCACCTCCGTTTTCTTGTTTAGCAATTACTTCTGCAGGCTCTCCATCCTCTCTTACTTCCCCGCTATACCATGAAATATCGATATATCTCCATTTCATAGTGTAATATATCCACTAGTTCCCATGCCATTGAAAAATACTATCTTCTGTCCTGCTGAAGCTGCCCCCACCTACTCACCTACTGCCATTGTGCCATCCCATCCACAGTGCATGCTCACATCCCACTTAAAAATGTCTATCAGATCTGCAGCCGCAAAACTCCCATGGCGTACTGCGAAACCTTACTTGCACAATATTCTTCAAATTCTCATGGTCGATATTCATCCTTCTTTGAAGGAGAATCATTTTATGGTCTCTAATACCCATATGGAGCTAGTCTGTCTTTTGTAAGGTTTACGAGCTTTTGATGTAACTACTTCAGAGCTTTCTGTTATAAAAGTTGTTTTCTTTATTTCATGTTTTCTATAAACAACAGAATAATAAAATGGAGAGAAATTAGTGTTACCGGTCTACGGGGAACTCGTGTACAAAGCATTGTCATAAGAGTTTATCCGAGGTCTATGTGCAGACTTTTTCTCGAATTCTCCTAGAGGTAAAATTCCCTTGCTACCGGCTTCTCGACACTACAGACAACTTCGAGAGACTGACCCGAACTTAGCTTTGCGCAGAGAACAAATTTGGAGCATAGAGATTGGTTGAGGAGAGACACGAGAGACATATTTTTGGTGTAGATTTCACGTCAAGAGAGTCCTTTTAGAGAGGAAAAGGAACAATATATATAAGAACCCCCAACCCTACCAGCTGAAAAAGAATTAAAAGAGAAATGACTGCTAATAACTCTGGTTGTTTAAGAAACATAAAAAATAATATTACCGTTGGGAATTTACTATCCAACGTACATGATATTTAATGGAGAGAAACAGTCAAAAATGATGAACATCAAACCCGCACCCGTTACGCACGCCGACCCGACACAAGCCGGGCTGGGCGACGTCGCGTGCGTGTGGTCCACATGACTAGCCCAGACAACCTCACAAGAGAGCAAGGAGGATGAATTAATATAAGCACCTCAATATGGAAACTCCCAACCGATGTGGGACTAAAGAGTTGAAGGGGAATTGGTTTTTTTCATCAAACATACAACACTTTCAGCATTTATCTATTTTTAGGCCACTTTACATCTTCTGGTCAATAATATCTGGAAGTCAACATTTATCGAATTATCAACTGTTCTGCACGTAGCACTCTCTTCTATTATTGTGTTTAATAGAATCCATTTTATTTTATTGTGCTTAACTGTTTCTTGTGATTCAAGTCATCTTCGTCTTTCAGATGATCACATGATAAGATTTAATTCCAAGCAAGGGATATCTTTTCTTTGTGATGGATTTTGCAACAGCCAACTCAACTAGACGTGGCTGTTTTTTTACTAGAAGCATTTCAGGACTATACCCAAGAATTCCATATTTGATGAATTCATATTTTATATATCTTTTGTAATCATACTCACAAATCATTATTTATTATTATATATATGTAGGAAATAAGCTATCTGAAAGCATTATTAAGGAAAGGCTTGCTGCATGTGTCAATCGTGTGCCAGGTATGCCACCAATTTTCCTATGGATGCTGGTAGTGTTTACATGAAACTTTTGAGGCTTTATACTGGTGGAAGATCTTTGATTTTGAAACCTCTTTTTTGGATCTTTATTCTTTCTTCTCAAATTACTGTTTAATAGTTCTTTCCCTGCATCTTTATGTTTAAATTAAGTACGTCTTTTAACATACACAAGCCTTGTAAAGTAAATAAAAAACACATGATGTTGAAACTATTAGTATAAGTTAACATTTGCATTTCTCATGTTTTTATAGTTGTATATGCAGTTTAAAATCTTACTATGCTGACCGCTATGTTTATTGGGATACATGACAAATATTAATAATATGTCATTATCCCAATAATATGTGCAATACTTGATGTGGCCTAGCTTGTGATCTTTATATTTTTTCTGAATGTATATTTTGAAGTTGCTTACCTTACCGGTCAGTTCCTGAAAAAAGATTTGGTTTTAGTGGTTTTTGAACTGATTATGTTCAAGTGTCAGTTTGGTTGACATTTTCAGTACTAATGAAAAGTAACAGAGAAACTAGATGTGTAATTGCTAATTTAGGGTCGGAGAAAGAGGAATAATGAAATTAGTTAGATGATTAGTCTTGCCCACTGAACACGTGTGAGCACACACATACACACACTCCCATACACACACACACACACACACACACACACACACACAGACATCTCTCTCTCTCTCACACACACATATATCTATTAATACTCCTTGTGTGTAACTAGGTTACACAGCTGAATCACTGTTGGATAAAACAAGACCCGTTACGGGGAATAGCAGATCTGATTCGAAAATAATATTGTTGTGTTCCTTGTATCCATGTATAGGATTTTGTACCAAATCTGCCCATTCACTATGATGGATCTTGCATGATCCAACAATGATAGTTTCAAGGTGTAAGTAACTTGGTTACACACGGAGTATTATATTACCCAATACACACACACACACACACACACACACACACACACACACAAGAATACTTTACTTGAATCAGGCTGTCGTGGAATCATGCGAGAATATCACGTGAAGTGCACAAGGCCTTATTAATCACCATGGGTTGCAATCATCATAGCGAGAAGGAAACCAACAATAGCATAACGTCAAACAACTATAGTGCGGTTGACAAGGGAAATATCATCAATACTTACAGTCAAGAAGAAGTTCCATACTACAATGCCAATACATAAAAGAGAAAGTAAACCTTCTAAAGTACTCTTGATTCTTGGCTCAAAAGGAGGAAGTGTCTACTGTTAACGATCTCCTGCCTGATTCCAGGTGGGTCAGAAGGGAACATGTACTTGTGAGTAGCAAACCTAATAAGTTAAATCCATCATAGTAATCATGCTATAGGGCTAAGATGTCGTGATATATCTGATGTCAATATGTCAGTTATGAAACTGTATATCCGATAATCAGCTAAGAGCAGACATATAGAATGTAATATCAGGTATGGCTAGAACGGAAGCATACAATCATAATATGCATTTAACATATTGTAAAACAGTAAGGAACAAGTATATGAAACAATGCTTTCTTTAGTTAAATGCAGACTGGATGCAAGACTCATTGACCCCTTCCGAGCATATTGGACTAACCCTGGATAGGGACTTCACACACCTATTGTGAAGAAGATCCGCCAATACGATTTCTCTTAGGTCATCAGGACTCTGGTGCCCTGAAGCTTGCTCAAGGAATCCTTGATCATTGTCCACACATAGAACGACAGCCTCTTGTACCCAAGTTGTCCATGACCATATTTGACTTAATAATGATAATTAATAAGCAATGGACTAAGTAAATAAAGAGTAGAAGCATGCATCAATAACCACAATATCTAACTAACTATTAGGTCCGATCCAACCTTACGCATGAGTGGATGCACTATCCACATGTGAAACCATCATTCACATCACAATTTTCTCATGAGCCTCAGCTCGCAAATCCGGCTTTCGGATTTGCCATGAAGTGTCATTTTCACAAGGTACAACAGTTTTGAACAGTTAAACTAACATTCTTCACAGTTTTACTGCAGCAAAGTTTTCATACAATGAATGGAAGAATCTGATATAATATAACTGTATGAATAAAACATGTAGACGACTTCGAGACATATCCAACGATATGTAATATGACCATGCTATCAAGTCACTGCTTAGGACAAGGTCGCGTATTCAGCACTGGACCCTACCTGTCCAAAGTCGGGCCCAGTTCAGGTAACGGTCTGGATCCCTGGTTGGGTCCCGGTTTCTGGTCAAAAAACAGCCTGAGACAGAACACTTATTCTTCAATTGAGTCCATTCTCTTGCCAAACCCAAGACTTAGATTGAGTCCATTCAACTGAGTACATTCTGGTTGGGTGTGGAAAACACAAGACTTAGATTAATCTAAAGGAAAATCCCCTCTTTGATCACAGTCAGGATATGAATCAGAGAAGCAAGTTCTCTCAAGGAAAGTGACATTAGCTGAGACAAAATGCTTGATAAAGTGATATTAACCGAGATCCTGACACAGAGCACATATTCTTCAATTGAGTCCATTCTCTTGCCAAACCCAATGAAACCAACTATATACCATCATAAATAACTGAACTGATATGACAAATATGGTTCAGCCAGTTTTTCTTGTTTTTGTGATAAGACTGCATCATCGGGCAATATATATCAAGCTGAGGGAAAGAGAGATGTGGCCTGGGATGAGGATTTGATTAGTTTATGCCTGAGACAAGATGATCTAGATGCCTTAGTCATGGTCCTCATGGAGAAGTCAAGTCGGATGGCTAGTTGGAGGGTAAAGGAGGTAAGGTAATGTTTTTGAACAAGGTGGAAGTTTCCTGGCACCAATGCCCTAGTTGAGAAGGTATGGAGGGCGTCAAGGTGAACAGCTAGTTAGATCCTTTAGGTCGAGTCTTTTGGATGGGGTGGAGGCTTTCTGTTCCCAACGTCTAGACGAGGAGATGAATCAAATGGGCAAGTTTGATGGCCATAATTTTGAAAGATCAAGACAAGGTGAAGGCCTCCCTACATAGAGGGCTAGGAATTGGAGAATGGTTATCTTGTTGTCAGATTATGATTTGGTGCTCAGGTCAGGATGAAGTTTTGGGTGCTGTGTTGACATAATAAGGGGGTAAGAACATAATATATCGTTAAATTGAGGGATGGATGGGTAATCATTTTCGTTATTTTGTTGGTTCACATAAAATTTTCAAACATCAGCTTAAACTGCAAACTGAGTGTATGGGTTATTGAAAACTGAAAACAGTGAAGCCATTTGTTTGGTTCCATTATGTAATTCTGTGTACCTAATAGAGCATAGCCCACTGTGGAGAAGTTTAGGAGCAGTATGTAAAGTCAAATTTGGAGTTGGAGTTACCATTTTGAACAATCGAAACCCTAATACAGAGATAGGTAGCAAAGGCTGCAGTTTGAACTATCTGAAAGATAAAATGTGGACAACCAAGACTCACAAATGAATTTACCAGCATATTAGCTCGGTGGTGATATTCTAAAGGTGATCTATGTAGGAGTTGGCAACACTGCCTCCAACTGTAGGTTAAACACATTTGGAAGAGGTAGACTGTAACTTTCTTTCAACATCAATCCCATGTGAAGTACGTGCTGTATATCCATGTTCTGGATTTATAATGATTTCTATTTTTATAGCTAATTGAACTGGTTATCAGACGCAAAGGTGCCATTTCCAGACATTGATGGATGCGTAAAGTCTGGAGAGACGGATTATAGATGTTGACTCTAACAATTTTTGGTTAATGCTTTGCTATTCTGAACTCATTAAGAAGATAAAGAGAGTTAAGACATCTAGAAATCCCTTCTGATACTATAAATGTGATGCACTCCAAGTTTGATCCATAAAGGTGCCTCCTATATAATGTCCCTTGAAATGAGAGTGTATTGTCTTTTTGTGTATTAGTATTAGCAATTTCTATGCTTCTAGACAGGGGTAGCTACCGGTTCGTTGCAGTTCTAGGCGTCGGCATATGCCCTAAGTACCATAAATTCCTTAGAGGGGTCAAATTAGAATTACAAGAGTTTTAGACTGGAGGATAAATTACATAAAGTGTTTAGCTGGAAGGGACGGAAAGAAAGCTTCGGAAAACAAGTTGTAGGACATTTACGTTTGACAGGCCTAAAGGGATTTAAAAGTTATCACTGAAGATAAAAATTGACACTTGAAAACTAAAATGCAATAATCCAATGATCTAGAAGTTCCAGTAATATTTGAAACCCAAAGCATAATTGGTCGAAATTAAAACTTGATATATCAAATTGAAGCTATATGATAATGCCATGTGTTATGTAGAAGGAGATCCAGCTTTTGTACCTTTGTCACATTGGAAATATAAAGATGCATTATTCCTATAGGTTGCTTGTTCTATTCATGATTGAGGAAGGGTATGCAACAAATGTCTGTTTTATTTTCAATTGTCATTTAAAGTAAAAAAAATGTGCTATAGATAATTGAGATATGGTAAGGTAATTCCCACATACAAAGCTCTTTATTCCAATCTACTCAGGTCTCCCACAATAGAATTTAGCCCAGTAGTGTCTCATTTTTATCGATGATTCCAACTTACGGTAAACATTTCTAACCAGCTCAACGATGTTATATTGATGGTCAATATTCTAAACGGCGGTAGGCGGGTACGCAGCGGAAAGGGTCCGCCTGCCGCCTATAGGACATCTAGGCGCCGCCCACCTCCTAGGCGTTTGATACATTTTGGGTATTTTTTTACTATTTTACTATTGTTTTTGCATAATATGCATATTTTAAGGATTTTTTTATGCATAGAACAAAGATTTATGAAGTTTAAGTCATGTAAAAGTGACTCATAGGTCCATAATGCTTGCAAAACTATTTTGTCAAACCATCTAGTCAGGTATTGCTCCGTCTAGGCGTTCGCCTACTCCGCTGCCTAACTCATTCTACTACAAAATTTGAATTAGAGTACACCACGTGCCACGTACTCACCTCCGCCTATGCCACCAAACCTCCGTTGGCCGTCTACTCCATCGCCAAGGTGCCAACGACAAAAGCGGTGCGGAGAGCGACCGTCTACCGCCTAGGCGGCCGAGGCGGGCACCATTTAGAACACTGTTAATGATTTAAATCAAGGTTCAAAAACTCGGGCTTGGTGTCGGTTTCTGACCTTCCTATGAGTATCCATTTTGGCACTTTCGGGGTGGGGTTACAGTGGTTTTTAATTTTCAGTTTTTTAAGTTTCAGTCTTGGTGTCGGTATCAAGGTTTTGGCCAATTTATTAAAACCTTGTTTAAATCCCTTTCATCATTGGGAAGGCCCTAATATGACTTGATTTTGATTCTCAATTCTGATGAAACTTCTTTTGGGTCTTTATGGAAACAAACCATTTATTCGTTTATAAACTTTTTTTTATTCTTAGTCATATCATTTGCTACTGACTTAGGTATCAGAAAGGCCGACAGACCTCATTGTTACATTCATGCCGGTAACCCTGTAAATGTACTGTCAGATTTGTAAAGTTCCTCTATGAATACTCACTTGGTGTGATTCCTATTCTGATTTTTAAGCTTTCATGTTCAAGCTGTAGATTTTTTTTCTCTCCAGAATTCTTTCTGCATCACCAGTTCTGATTGGTTCCTTTGTCTTATTTGTGGTTGCAGGCGTTGAGTCTGTTTATTGGTGGGACGGCAAGGTACAAAGCTGATTCCATTTAATTAAATTTGCAGTCTGCTTTCATTAAAAAAAATTAAAAAAATTTTAGTGGGGGTGGTTATATTTATGCACAATGAATTTGTCTGTCATAATAGTACTTTTGTTCCTTATCATATTTGCTGTTTTTAGCAAATATAAAATGGGCAGCGAGTTATCATCGCTTCCATATATATATATATATATATATATATATATATATATATATATACCCATGGATCAAAGAGAATCCCTTTTTTTTTTTTTTCAGTTTACTGAAATTGGATATGCAATTGATCCTTTTATCACTTGGTTATTATATCAAATATCCAGGTACAAAGGGATTCAGAAGAACTGCTCATAATCAAGACCAGGGTATCCCTCTTGGATGCGTTGACAGAGCATGTCAAATCTAACCATGAATACGAGTAAAGTCCTTGCTTATATTTTTTTTCCACACTGCTAACGAGTTTGAAGTTTTTGGATTATGTTACAACTATATGCTGCTTGTGCAAACACATGCACATGGATATGTTACAATTAGACAATTCCAAACGGTAACATTTTAGGAACCTTTTACTTTTTCAAATGTGCTTCTCTTATGCAAAGTACATAGGAGAGCAACTGCAAAACATTTCTCCCCTTCAATATATACAAGGTTTTATGTACTGGCCGAAATCGATACGTTTCTGCCACTTACTGTCGGAATTGGATGGTTTGAAACCGCCAAAACCGACTGTTTGAAAATCACAGAAACTGCTTAAACTTATAATTCAAATAATTCAAACGAGTACTATAATCTAGGGGTGTTAACGAGCTGATCTTTGAGCGAGCACCCCCTTCTCAAGCTCACCTATTTTAAGGTAAAATAGTGCTCGAACTTCATATGAGCCTAAAATTAAGCTCAAACTTGGCTCTCTAAAATATTTGCGAGCACGAGCTCGGCTCGCGAGCCGTGATCTTTTAAACTAGAAATCTTGATGAGCTTGAGTTATAGACAGGCTTAAGCTTGAATTGAGCTTGTTTATGAACTCATGAGTTATGTCCCAAACCAAAACTACAACACAGTAAGCATACTATCAAACCGAAAGTTTCAAATGAACTTCATACCAAATTGGATAAGTCTCTTCATGTAAGATGTTTCTTCTATACAAGTATATAAACTAAGGTCTTGTTTGGCCTCTTTTATCTAACAAGCCTATTATTAGTCTCGAGCTCGTGTCTCGAGCTCGGAAAGCTCCGCTCACGAGCTTTTAGCGAGCTGAACTCGATCCGGCTGGTGAATAGCTTTGTTCTCTAACGCCTCTACTGTAATCACTTTCCCTTGGGTGATAATGTGTATAGCTCGGATTTGCGAAGGGGACGATCACATTCCTTTGGGAATGTTGAAGAACTTTGATGTAGTTTGAGACCCAATTCGAGTTTGATTAGTTACTAGTTTTCTATTTTAGTCTGAGATCAAGTTTGAGTTTGAGTTTGAGTTTATAGGTTTGCTATCAAGTTTGAGTTTGAGTTTGAGTTTGAGTTTATAGGTTTGCGACTTTAAGAATAGTTTTCTCTGGAAATATGTTTTGTTGATGGCTAAGTCTAAAAGGCTATATATATGAGATGTATTGAGATCTTTTTATTAATGGAAGAGTAAATGAAGAGTTGAACTCTGAGGACTGATTCCTCTTGAGAAGGGTGTGATGCCAAACTCTATTTCTTTTGCGTGAAGCCTTAGAACTTTATCCCTAACACTAGTCTTATTCTTCCCCTCCTTCCTTGCATACCCCTTCCCTTCCCCCTTGCTGTTCATAGAATAGAATAGGCTGCTGCACCTTGCTTTCCTGCTGCTAGCAACCTGGTCGATACCTACCTGCAGTGGCCCCCGCCTGCAGGTTACTCCCTTCCTCGTTGTGGTAAGTTTAATTACTGTCAGAGAAGTCGTTGACTCTCTCTCCTGATGGCAGAATTAGCATAGAAGAAGTGAGAAAATTAATTGAGTTGGAGTGTAAGAGAGAGAGAGAGAGAGAGTTAGAATTAGGTTTGACTTCTTTCATATTTTCTTATGTGGTTGGGCTTGGTCCCGAGTATTTTTATCCCATTAATATGTGGGCTAAGTTCGGCGGTCGAGGCAGAACTAGACTGCATGATGTGTTCAAGGTGGGCGCCTCATGACCAATCTGTCTAAATACTTGTTGCCTACGTGTGCCATCAATGCCTGAGGAACCCAGGGGCCACTTTTTTTAAGCTTGAAATGAAATAAACCAAGTCATACTAGAATAAACCAAATGCAAAATAAACCAAAAATGAATCAAAATCCAAATGTCCTTAACAGTGCAACTGATCTGATAAGATGATAAGATCCAAAAATGAACCAAAGCAAATTACCCAAATTAAAATTTTAAACAATTTTTTTTGTTTTGGGTTGGGGTGTGTACTTGAGGAGTACTTGTAACCTGTAAGTACCTGGTACGGGTTTGCCTCCCTAATTGAAGTACCTGTGCTTATAGTGTACCATTCTTGGGACCTACCTATAGCACATGCAAACTCATGTAAAACTTTCTTTCTGGGTTTATTCTCTTTTTATTAGTAATTGAATTTGTGCTAAGAGTGTTCTCAAGGTTTGTGTTGTTTGTATCTCAACCTATTGAAGAATATAATATTTCATCTACTTCAAATGCAACCTTGACCCGTGAATGATGGTTTCTATATCAGTGGACAAATAAAAATGTGTACTTCATTGATTCTCATATTAGTTCACTGATGCTGTAGATATCATCATCTACATGTCTACTTGGTTTGGAGTTCCGGGTTTGGTTACACGTATCTATTTCTATTCTACTAATCTATTCTACTAAATAATGTCAAAAGTAGGCTTCACCGTGGAAATTTTATTTCCAAAAGTACCCTTTACTATATTTACTAATTAAAACGATAAAATCAATAGGGGTATCTAGGTAAATACAATAGTTGTCCTTTGGTATTCTTAATTACAAGAGTTATTAAATGCATTGAGTATCTAAAAAAGAGGTATTAAAAATGGACTTTGTTTAGCATCATTCATTCATAAAAAAATGAATAAATTTTGACTATAAGTGTCTTTTAATCTTCCTAATAATAAATACGTACAAAGCACGTGCATATATGCTAGTAAGAACATAATGCAAGAGCTGTGCACGGTGCATAGTTGTACACCCACACAGACATGAAATGAAGGATCGGGGACACGTAATAACTATTATATATATATATATATATATATATATATGGGAACTTGATACTCTTTCTCTCTAAAGAGTTAACTTATAATCATAACATTTCAACGTCAAAAATGGCAAACCCTAGAAGTTTTATTAGGTCACAAGGGGATGGTCCATATTTTTATTATGGCATGTTTTTCAATTAAAAATTAAAGGACCTATTTTTGGAAATTTCTCACACCTTGACATTGTTGTCGAAAGTTTTGCTTTAAGCCTTTTGATAAGGAGATCAGAACTTTGTTTTCTATGTTTCAATATTTAGGTTTTCTTTGTTGAAGATTTTCAAATAGTGACAGAAGTTGTCATGCCCAGGTCATGGCCTGCCAGAACATGACCCATACATAGGTCTTCTCATATGCATCATCACTCAACCCAAGTTTGCCAAATTGGTAACTTGGATATATATACGAGTCTCAAGCACTCAAATATATCTCATATCCGATGTGGAACTAAATTTTAGGGTTTCACAATCTCCTCCAGTCAAATACACCTCCTCGTCACAAACTGTGCAAATAGCACAATCTTACCCAGTTGAGCACAAATCTACTGTGTAGCTATGGTAACATTTTTGTCGCTGCCCGGCCCACGGGCCTGCCAGGACATGACCATTGTATGGGTCTGCTCAAATGGTTAAACATGATGAACACATGAGACCCAAAAACTCAAACGTAAAGCCATCGAACTCATCCCATATCTGGTGTTGGAGTAAATTTGGGGTTTCACAATCTGTGGATCCTCTTTTGTTGTCACACAATGAGGATCAACAGAAAATAATGGCTCACCTTATGTTGTATCATATTATTTATTTATTTATTATCTGAATTATACTTATAGAGATTTCTTCTTGCAGAGTTCCTGAAGTCATTTCGGTGCCTATAACTGGTGGTAATCTGCTGTATCTTGAGTGGATCAAGAACAACACTAGAGAGAACTGATGTGATAGTGACGTGAGAAGTAATGACTTTACTTTTCTCTAGTTGTGGTGTTTGAGATATTGATGCTTGACATATTGTGTAATAAAAATTTGCATTTGGTCCTCTTGCATAGTTAAAATACTTGCAGAACTTGTGGTATTATGGATATTTCCGACGATAGTATTTTGCATAGCAGCATATGACATTTCTAGTTCTTAATTGGCTTGCAAAAACTGGCGGTGGTTGTCATTCAAGATCTTTAAGATTGTGTTTGATTGAACTTTTTTTTTTCCATTGAAAACATTTCCATCACAAACTTATAAAATTTTCACTAATTGTAGTGTTCGATAGATTATATTTTTTATGAAATTATTTTTCAGAAAAGCGATAAGTTTTTATATTTTTTTTCTAAAATGGTGGAAAATGAAATTGGCCTAATCGTAGAAAAATATCATTTTCTATGAAAAATAAGTATTTTTTTTGGAAAATAATGACAATTAAATATCCAAATTAAGTTTTTTCTTAAGAATTTTTTATTTTTTCATGATTTTTTTTTCTAATAAAATAATTTTGTGGAAATAATTTATATTTCACATATTTTTTACCTTGAAATCGAACTCCCCCAACTGTTTTCTTTTTTAATATCAGAAGTGATAAAAAAAAATTTGTAAAATCCAGTTGTCCACAGAATTTGGTGTTGCAATTAATGTGCATTGAAAACCCTCTGGTGATAACAGGATATGAACTGTGTTTCTTTCTTCTCAGTTGAAGTGAATTAATATGAGGCTCCCTTTGATGCAATTCGGATGGTCAAAATACAAGCATACCCTAATTACTGGCTCCAACTCTAACCCTAGTTTGCATAGCTAGCTAGATCTCACAATGGTCAAGAAAAAGGTGGAATGTTTAATTTAAATAAAAGTATGATGGTCAAGAAAAAGAAAAGTAAAATTGTTATTTCCTAATCTCTTAAGGCATCATTTGGTCCACGTAAAGGAAATGAAGGGAAATCAATTTCTTATTCTTTTCTTTCTTTTATAAAATTAAAATTTTTATCGGTGTTTGAAAATGTCAAAAAAATTGTAAGTGAAAGTGAATACTTAAGTTGGAAAGTGAATCATTGGGTGGATGAAGGAAATCATTTTTTTTTCATATTTATTTTTTCATTGGGAATAACTTTCTTTCCTCGTCAATTTATTTGATATCCAAACATAGAAAATAAATGACTTTTCTTTTTCAACGTTATGATTCCCTGAGCCAAACGAGACCTTAAGATTTTAATGGCAATTCATCATGTAAACTAGGGATCACTCATTTATCGCGAAACCCACTTTCGCCAACCCCCGAAACAATCAAACGTTCTTCTAGCCTAGGTATTATTATTATTATTATTGATACTCAATGATTGACATCATTGAATATTCAGGCCGGCCCTAGATTATACTCGGGTCCTATATTATACTCAGGCGGATTTTGGAGGTCTGTACGAAAATAAAAAATGGACCCTCTGCAAATATTTTTAATTCAGTTAATAATTCTAAAACTTGAAGCGACTGAGACTAGATGATCATGAACCATGTCGCTATTAGATGAATAATGACTATTACTTTATTTTCAAGCACATGGGTCGTCGAACTAAATGTCCTTTTCGTAGGAAGGAAAAGTAAGAGAAAAGAAAATGGAGGAAGGTAAATGGAAAGAAATATTTTTTTTTTCTTTTCTTGTTTGGCATAGTAATAAAAAATAGAGAGAGAAAGTGGAGGGTTACTTTTCTCTTATAACCTAAAAAATAAAATTCAATCCCTAAAAAACATAAGGAGACGTGGAGGTTTATCCTAATTTACAATTATAAATCCATAGTAATTATCTTATTTTAACATTGTTTAATGAAGTCGAATGGTAAATAAATATTTTTAGTTGAAAATACAATTGATAAAATTTATATATTTTATACTAATAAAGGAAAGTGTATTACTTTTATTTTTCATCTTTCTTAACAAATAAAAAATAGAAAAGAAATTTTCTTTCCTTTCCAAATAGATAAAAAATATATCTCAGTTATTTTTTCTTACTTCCAAATTTCCTTCCTTCCTACTAACGGAGCCTATAAATGGCTTTAGTTGAGAATTGCTCATGGGCTTAATGAATAAACATATATTCTTTCTAATTTAATAATGGCTATGGCAGTAAAGTGGAGAAATGTTCATGGACCTTGATGAATAAATATTGCACCGATCGTACAAATATTTTTATTTGTGCGATCGGCATGCTGCTCCCCCTCCCAACTCTACAGGAGCGAGTGGTTGGCCAGTATATGCTCCTCTATGTTCGTCATTCTTAGTTCAAATCTGGATTTAATTTACACTAACTATTTCTACATGTTTTTTTTATAATACGGGACATTCCTGTTTTTGAACAAATTATACTGACCAGTCCTCATTTTAGAAAAAAATTAAAAATAGAAATAGTTAGTGTTATAACATTTTTAGTTTTATGTTAAAATAAGAGTACCCCATGTAATAAAAAAAAATAGGAGTGATCATTATAACTTTTTTAAAAGTAGGAGTATCCCGTATTATAAACAAAAAATATATAAATAATTAGTGTAAATAACTTTTTTTTTTATATTTATTTATTTATATATATTTTTTTTATTTTTATTTTTATATCTCTACTATTATAACATAATTTTAAAAATGGCTCAAAATGAACCGTATAAGCAGCATATCCCTCATTAATTAATAAAAAATAAAAAAATATCTAACTACTGTGTATGTATCTACTCAAATAATTAAGAAAAACAAATAAAAATAAAAATCGAACAATTCCTTCTAATTATCTTGTACGTATTTAAGAATTTAAAAAAAAAATTCTAAAATTCTTCTAACTACCTAAACATATAATCAAACTCATATAAAATCTATAACAAATCCTAACATATATATTCAATATTCAAATTATATTTAAACTAATCATATGGTATTATCTAACTAAACATATATCTAAATTTGTAAAAATATATCTATAACAAATTCTAATTAAAGTATATTCAAATTATATTAAATGAATTTAATATAAGATTTTTTTTATGTACGTATAACTTACCTGAAGATGATTAGTTTACGGTTTTTTTCGTATAAAGTAATAAAATTATATAAAATTATAACAAAAGGGAAAAGTTTGGAGTAATTGCAGAGAGGAGGACTACTCGCCAACTGAGTTGGCGGGGCGCACTCCTCGAGAGGCCGCTCGCCAACTCAGTTGGCGGGACGTAGTCCACGAGAGACTGCTTGTAATCACCTGAAATTTTAAGAATTTTTACATTTAAATTTTCTGGAATTAATTAGCAATTTCTGTGAATTTTAAACCTATAAATTAAAGTAGTCTAATTTAAAATGAATTTTTAAATAAAATTAAATAATATTAAAATGTGATGAAAATTATATTTTCTAGTGTAAAATTTAAAACCGAGCATGGGGTATTTTTTCGGGAATTTATTGGATCCCGGATGAATTTTTAAAGCATTAAAAACTATGTTAAAATTTACTAATTAATTAAAACAAATTAAAATAAACCAAACCAACCCAGAGACTGAGCCAAACCGGACCGGCCGGTCTGACTAGACCGAACCGCTCGCCTAGCGGGTCGGATCCGGGTCAGACCCGACCCGCCAGGACCCGACCCAACCCATGTAAAACCCTAACCCCCAAATGCAGACCGACCCGACTCTTCACCTGGCCGGCGGCCGTTTCCGCCGCCGTGGCCGCCGGCCGACCCCTCGGTTCAGCTCCCCCGCACCCGGCGACTATTCCTCTTCCCCTTCCGGCGAACCTCCGTCGGTTTCCCTCCCCCTAGTCCCCTATATAAACTCCAGCCTCCCGCCGGATTTCCCCCTTGTTTTCTTCTCCGGCGAGCTTCGAGTTTTCCGGCGACTTCCTCCCGTCTCCGACCACCCGGTGCAGCATCGCCCAGACCTCACTAAAACCGATGCCGCATCTCCAGAACCGGCCGCCCCTCTCCAGAACCTCCAGCGGGTCCCGACCAGTCGCCTATCTCCGTCCACAGCGCCGGACCCGGTGGTCCAGACCTGTCGCCGACCACCTAAAACCGGCGCCGCCTCCTCCTGCACCCAAGGCCGACTCCGGCAGACACGGACACGTTCCAGAACGTGAGTACGAGCCTGGACACGAACGGACACAGGATTCACAAAACAGGACACAGCCCTAGTTCAGACGCGTGTCGGACACGATTCGTACTTGGTTTTCAGGCCCAGTTCAGGTACCCATAACTTTTGACTCGTAGCTCTGTTTTATGTTCCGTAAATTTCATCGCGTAGCCTGTATGACCCCCTCGGTGCCCGTGCAACCCGCTCGGGGCATCGCGACCTGTGGTGATCGCGAACCGCGATCCAAAAACAGGAAAAACTTAGCCCTGTTTCACCCCGGAATCGAGTACGCCCCGTTAAACGGGATGACTTGGTCACGTGCGGTCTTCACCGATACGTGCGGGTCGTTGATACGGACGTGCGGGATTTCGCAGAAGCTGATTCGGATGTGCGTGCACACCGAAATCAGTGCGTATCCGCGGACAACGCTCCGTATCCGACTTTTCTGTATTTCGCTGTAACTTAGTGTAAACACAACGGATCGAGACGAAACTTGCGCCATCGGACTCGTAGCAATACGCTGGTCCTGTGGGTCAAGTTTGGTTCGATTCTGAGAACGTTGGAAAATCGCATGTCGTGGGCCCCACAGGCTCCACCTGACGGGCGATTTTGAGAACGGCTCATCGGAATCCAATTCTGGAAGTTCCGTTGGGTTCGTATCAACGTTCCTGACTTGTTGACACTAAGTTGGACTAATTTGGAGACCTTTGATCCTGACCCGGTTTTCGGTGCAAAGCGGCCCACATATTGACCCGCTTTGGCCCAGAAATGTCGTTTTTGCCCTTGTGTCCAAACTGGACTTAAGGACAGGCGTTTCTAGCTATTTCCTATGTTCTGAGACTGTTGGTAATGTTCATTTCAGCTTTTGGAGGAGTATTTGCTGAACCCACTGTTACAGGGACCGCTACTGGTATTCCAATCCCAGGCAAGTGTACCTTGCCATAAATTGCAATTTATTAGTTTATTTAGTTCTCTTGCTTTACTTTTTGTGACTATTGTACATGATATAACCTAGGACCGTACGACATACTTAGCGTCCGATTACAGTCGGGTGCCAACCCCGTACGCGGAGTTGTGTATGTCATTTAGTGATGGACATTCGAGACCCTTTATATTCTCGTGCTTGTTTATCAAGTATACCATAACCTAGGATACTTGACACCATACATTGACAGAATCTTCCTGATATATTCAAGGTAATTCTGTATAGGTTACAGGATGGACATAGTTATTATACTCTTAGATTATGACTGTTGCATTAGCTCTGATCTCACGTGACATGGACATGAGACGTGTGGTTACATTGGGTGGGGAGAGACACACAGGCTACAGGCTGTTCTATACATATACTACTATTGTGAGGTTGTAGACTCTCGAGCAGAGCTAGACCACTACTAGATATTGCTGCTACCGGCTCCCTGACACAGAGCTTGTAGCAGTCTCAGCCTGAGTACTAGTGTTGCTCTCAGTTGCATTTTCACATAGATGGTTATGTAGTTACCCTGCTTATTTCATTTTCTATTTTACTGCATCTATTTCTGGCTTGTATTATTTGTACCTTGCTATGTCCCCTGAGGACCTGGAATGGATGATATCCCCAGGTTTAGCAGAAGAACATTATCCCGAGGTTTTCGGGACAGGAGCTGAAGCTGTACCAGGAGCTATTGCTGAAGGAGAACCTAACATAGAAGCAGAGGTGATGGCTGAAGACTTTACTTGAGCTTATGATATTTGTACTCTTCAGATACTTTATTTTTGGACTCTTTTGTTCTGGTCTGATGAACCAGTATTTTAGACTCTTATCGGGTTGTTCCCCGACATACTCTGCTGAGACTGGACTTTGATGTACTTTCTTTTAATTGCTGTTGTTCATATTATTCTGTGTGTGGATGAGATTAGTTTTTGACATGATGTTGTAGACCTATATTACAGCTTAAGTATGCCCAATGGATCCATTAAATTGGGATGTCCATCGGTGTGTACTGCTGGCCATTGCCACGTGTCTAGTCCTTCGATATTTTGGGACTGGGGCGTGACATGGTTTTTGTGGTGGCCCATGCAGGTCCCCGACAAATTGTTTGATTTCAACTTAGGAACCGAACAAACCTGTAAAAGGATAGGATAGGATATAGTATCTCATCCATTTATTGAATCGTTTTTGAAACTCTCTATCGCATTCGAATTAAGTACTTGATTTGCATCCTGCTTGACTCTACTAAACGTTCTCATAAAGTTTAATTTTTGGGTGCAGAGAGAAAGATGGATCTAAGAAATGAAGATGAAATTCCTTTGAGTACACCACAATACGCTGTGGTTACCTATGGAGATGGAGTTATACCAGAGAACAGAGGTCAATCCTCTCAAAGTGGACAAGATGAGCAGCATAAGTCAAGGTTCAGGCGTGATGATATCCCACCACCGCCGCAGTTCACACCGCAAATGCCTGCCTTCCCACCAGGGCAAGCAATGGACGGGCAGCAAATGTTCCAGATGTTTTATGCCATGATGCAAGCTCAACAACAAGTTCAACAGGAGGCGCAGCGTCAGGAGGCAGAGAATCTGAGAAACAGCCTAGTAAATGCATTGGAGCAGGCAAACCCGCAAGCTAGGCGACCAGCGACGGGATCCATCACTGATTTCCGTCAACTCAAGCCCCGTACCTTTTCGGGCAAGGAAGGACCAACTGAAGTGCATGAGTGGCTCACCAATACACAACATCAGTTGGAAGCAGCTGAACTTCCGCGGGAGAGATGGATGACTGCTGTCCGAATGCAACTGACGGACAACGCGCACCACTGGTGGCTAGCTGAAGAGAGGAGGCTTGGACATGACCGAGTTACTTGGGAGGAGTTTTCCAGACTCTTCCAAGAGATGTATATCCCAGCCGTTGCTAGATCAGAACTCCGAGATAAGTTCAACCGCCTCATCCAGGGCAACATGACGGTGGAGGAGTATAATGCTGAATTCATTCGCCTGAGTCGTTTCGCCCCTTCTCTAATTCCTACCGAAGAAGAGAAGGCGGAGAAATTCTTTGACGGACTCAGGTTCGAGCTTCAGAGGTTGATTGGATCTGTTGCACCAACATCGTACAACGACGTCCTTGCTGCAGCACGACACATGGAGCGCGTCACCAGGAGGGAGTCAAGTCTGAAGCGGCCGTTTACCTCAGCACCATCCAAGACAGCACAAGGGGATTCTGCAAAGCGACTCCAGAGGAATCTACCGCAGAGAGCAGCACCAAGAACCCTACCTACTTGTCATTTCTGCGGCAAGTTGGGTCACATTGAAAAGGAGTGCAGACGCAAATTGGGACTGTGCCTGGTTTGCGGATCCAACCAGCATCTATCCAGGGACTGCACAGAACGCCGAGAGGGAGCACCACGACTAGCTCTACCTGCACCGAGGCCAGATTATCCAGTAGTGGGAGCACAGCAGACGGGAGTTGGAGGAGTCAGACCACCAGCTCCAGGAGGATATCAGCCGAGACCACCATTGCCACCTCAAGCAGCACTATTCCAACATGCTCGTCAACAAAGGGGTCCAGCTCAGGGACGAGGTCAGGCTTTTGCATTGGCTGTTCAGGAAGAAGCTATTGCTGGAGAAGTTATAGCAGGTACCATTTTAGTAGCTTCATTACCTGCTGTAGCTTTATTTGATTCTGGGGCATCACACTCATTTATAGCTGCTAGCTTCGTAGCCACCCATAGAGTAGCTACTGCACCCCTTCCGAAGACTAAGAGAATTCTTACGGGAGGTGAAATTATACCTGTTAGTGATATCTGTAGATCATGTTCAGTAGTAGTCTGTGGAAGAGAGATGCGAGCCCAATTTCTGATCTTTTCTATGCCTGACTATGATGTTGTACTTGGTATGGACTAGTTAAGTCAGTATCATGCTACTCTTGATTGTCGGCTTGGAAAAGTTATATTCAGACCACCTAGACACTCAGAGTTTGAATTTCTTCGAGGAGCTGTAGAACAAGGTGTTCAGCCAACTCTTAGGGCATTATCTGTAGAAGGGGAGTCAGAATACCCAAGAGTTATATCAGAGTTTGTGGATGTATTTCCCGATGATCTTCCAGGTCTACCACCTGATCGGGAAATAGAATTCACAATAGACTTAACTCCAGGAGCAGAACCTATCACTTCAACGGTTTATAGACTAGCCTAAGGAGTTAGTAGAGTTGAAGAATCAAGTTGATGAACTTCTGGAGAAAGGTTTCATCCGACCCAGTGTTTCACCTTGGAGAACACCTATACTTTTTGTACCTAAGAAGGATGGAACAGTTCGCCTGTGCATTGATTACAGGGCGTTAAACGCTGTGACCATTAAGAACCGGTATCCCTTGCCCCGCATTGATGACTTATTTGATCAATTGAGTAGAGCTAGAGTATTTTCGAAGATTGACCTTAGATCCGGTTATCACCAGATTAGGGTGAGGAAGGACGATATCCCGAAGACAGCTTTTAGAACCAAGTATGGACACTATGAGTTCTTAGTAATGCCGTTTGGTTTAACCAACGCGCCTGCTGTGTTCATGAGCTTGATGAACCGAGTCTTCCATCAATACTTGGATAAATTTGTGGTTGTGTTTATTGATGACATTCTGGTATATTCCAAAAGCCACGAAGAGCACGAGGAGCATCTCAGAATCGTGCTAGAGACGTTGAGGCAAGAGAAGCTTTATGCTAAGCTCAGTAAATGTGAGTTTTGCATGGATAAGGTGCCATTCTTAGGGCATATTATCTCAGGAGAAGGATTGTCAGTTGATCCAGAGAAGGTTGCTGCCATTGAGACTTGGCCTACACCGACATCAGTTGCTGAGGTGAGGAGTTTTCTAGGACTTGCTGGATATTACAGAAGGTTCGTAGAAAATTTCTCAAGGATTGCGGAGCCAATGACGAAGTTGACACGGAAAGATCAGGACTTTGCATGGACAAAAGAATGTCAGCTGGCCTTTGAAGAATTGAAGAGGCGTCTAACAACAGCACCAGTCTTGACTCTTCCTTCAGGGTCAGGTGGTTTTGTTGTTTATAGCGATGCGTCAGGTAGTGGTTTAGGATGTGTTTTGATGCAACACGGCAAAGTTATTGCTTATGCATCGAGACAGTTGAAGGTCCATGAGAAGAATTACCCAACGCATGATCTGGAGCTAGCTGCTGTAATATTTGCATTGAAGATTTGGAGGCATTATCTTTATGGAGAGAAGGTGGAAAGATAATGCCTCCAAATCTTAACATGAGGCAAAGACGCTGGCTTGAGTTAATGGTGGACTTTGATATACCCAGAAGGAGCTTAACATGAGGCAAAGACGCTGGCTTGAGTTAATGGTGGACTTTGATATAGATCTGCAGTACCACCCAGGGAAGGCGAATGTAGTAGCAGACGCACTTAGTAGGAAGCCTACAGCTTATTTCTTGATGGTGCAGCCTGAGCTATTGAAAGATCTACAGGAGCTCCAGATAGAGGTTATTCTACCAAGACAGAGTGGTTTGCTGGCTAATCTGGAAGTGAAGTCATCGCTCGTGGAAAGGATTAAAGAAGCTTTGCCTACTGATGCAAGATTTCGAAGACTCAAAGAGAAGACAGAAGCAGGCATGCAGACGGGACTTCGCATACATGAGGATGGTACATTAAGGTGCGGAGATCATCTATAT
The DNA here is from genome assembly GCA_036927795.1 of Iris macrosiphon. Lineage (NCBI taxonomy): Eukaryota > Viridiplantae > Streptophyta > Magnoliopsida > Asparagales > Iridaceae > Iris > Iris macrosiphon. Next base: position 73,378,911 of record JAYESA010000015.1, on the reverse strand, counting down.
GTTCCAAATGGAGAATTGAGACAGGAGCTAATGACTGAAGCCCATAGCTCCATATACTCTATTCATCCAGGAGGAACAAAGATGTATCGAGATCTAAGGCAGTATTATTGGTGGCATGGAATGAAGAGAGAGATTGCTAGATTTGTAGGTAAATGCTTAGTCTGCCAACAAGTGAAAGGCGAGCATCAGAGGACTGCAGGAATGTTGTAGCCGCTTCCCATACCAGAATGGAAGTGGGAACATATCACCATGGACTTCGTCACAGGATTCCCAAGGAGCCTCAGTGGAAAAGATGCGGTATGGGTTATCGTAGACCGACTCACTAAATCGGCACACTTCTTGCCATTTAGAGTTGGACAGTCCACAGAGATACTAGCCGACATGTATATGAGACAAATAGTAAGATTGCATGGAGTGCCGGTTAGTATTGTATCTGATCGAGATTCGAGATTTACCTCTCATTTTTGGCGAAGTATGCAAGAGAGTCTTGGCACCAGACTAAAATTCAGCACTGCCTATCATCCCCAGACAGATGGTCAATCAGAACGTACAATCCAGATCTTGGAGGATATGCTGCGATCCTGTATGTTAGACTTTGGAGGGTCTTAGGAAGATCATTTGCATTTGGTAGAGTTCTCCTACAACAACAGTTACCAGGCAAGCATCAAGATGGCACCTTTCGAGGCGTTATACGGTAGGAAGTGCAGATCGCCAATATGCTGGAGTGACGTCGGAGAGCGTCAGATATTGGGGCCAGAGTTGGTAATGCAAACAGTAGAGAAGGTGAAGCAAATCCAGAATCATCTTCGTGCAGCTCAGGACAGACAGAAGCATTGGGCTGATACACACCGACGTCCCCTGGAGTTCAAGGAAGGAGAACATGTATTCCTGAGGATTTCACCTACTCGAGGAACTATTCGCTTTGGGAGAAGAGGCAAGTTGAGTCCAAGGTACATTGGGCCCTTTGATATTTTGGAGCGCATTGGTGAGGTGGCCTATCGTCTTGCATTACCTCCATCTTTAGAGGGAGTGCATGATGTATTTCATGTCTCATAGTTGAGAAGATATGTGACTGACCCAAGTCACATAGTGGATCATTCTGAGATCGCCGTAGGTCCAAGCCTGAGATATGAAGAACAACCAGTGGGTATACTCGGCACCAGTGAGAAGACACTGCGAGGGCAGACAATTAAACTGGTTCGTGTGGCATGGAAGCAACACTCTCCTGGTGAATCTACTTGGGAGAGAGAAGATATCATGCGTCAGAAATACCCCCACTTATTCGAGGATGCAGGTATATCTGAAGTAAATTTTTGTAATTTCTGTAGTTCTGTTCTATTAGTAGTTTAATCTTTAAATCGCGAGGACGCAATTTTTTTAAGGGGGGTAGATTGTAATCACCTGAAATTTTAAGAATTTTTACATTTAAATTTTCTGGAATTAATTAGCAATTTATGTGAATTTTAAACCTATAAATTAAAGTAGTCTAATTTAAAATAAATTTTTAAATGAAATTAAATAATATTAAAATGTGATGAAAATTATATTTTCTAGTGTAAAATTTAAAACCGAGCATGGGGTATTTTTCCGGGAATTTATTGGATCCCGGATGAATTTTTAAAGCATTAAAAACTATGTTAAAATTTACTAATTAATTAAACCAAATTAAAATAAACCAAACCAACCCAGAGACTGAGCCAAACCGGACCGGCCGGTCTGACTAGACCGAACCGCTCGCCTAGCGGGTCGGATCCGGGTCAGACCCGACCTGCCAGGACCCGACCCGACCCATGTAAAACCCTAACCCCCAAATGCAGACCGACCCGACTCTTCACCTGGCCGGCGGCCGTTTCCGCCGCCGTGGCCGCCGGCCGACCCCTCGGTTCGGCTCCCCCGCACCCGGCGACTATTCCTCTTCCCCTTCCGGCGAACCTCCGTCGGTTTCCCTCCCCCTAGTCCCCTATATAAACTCCAGCCTCCCGCCGGATTTCCCCCTTGTTTTCTTCTCCGACGAGCTTCGAGTTTTCCGGCGACTTCCTCCCGTCTCCGACCACCCGGCGCAGCATCGCCCAGACCTCACTAAAACCGACGCCGCATCTACAGAACCGGCCGCCCCTCTCCAGAACCTCCAGCGGGTCCCGACCAGTCGCCTATCTCCGTCCACAGCGCCGGACCCGGTGGTCCAGACCTGTCGCCGACCACCTAAAACCGGCGCCGCCTCCTCCTGCACCCAAGGCCGACTCCGGCAGACACGGACACGTTCCAGAACGTGAGTACGAGCCTGGACACGAACGGACACAGGATTCACAAAACAGGACACAGCCCTAGTTCAGACGCGTGTCGGACACGATTCGTACTTGGTTTTCAGGCCCAGTTCAGGTACCCATAACTTTTGACTCGTAGCTCTGTTTCATGTTCCGTAAATTTCATCGCGTAGCCTGTATGACCCCCTCGGTGCCCGTGCAACCCGCTCGGGGCATCGCGACCTGTGGTGATCGCGAACCGCGATCCAAAAACAGGAAAAACTTAGCCCTGTTTCACCCCGGAATCGAGTACGTCCCGTTAAATGGGACGACTTGGTCACGTGCGGTCTTCACCGATACGTGTGGGTCGTTGATACGGACGTGCGGGCTTTCGCAGAAGCTGATTCGGATGTGCGTGCACACCGGAATCAGTGCGTATCCGCGGACAACGCCCCGTATCCGACTTTTCTGTATTTTGCTGTAACTTAGTGTAAGCACATCGGATCGAGATGAAACTTGTGCCATCGAACTCGTAGCAATACGCTGGTCCTGTGGGTCAAGTTTGGTTCGATTCTGAGAACGTTGGAAAATCGCGTGTCGTGGGCCCCACAGGCTCCACCTGACGGGCGATTTTGAGAACGGCTCATCGGAATCCAATTCTGGAAGTTCCGTTGGGTTCGTATCAACGTTCCTGACTTGTTGACACTAAGTTGGACTGATTTGGAGACCTTTGACCCTGACCCGGTTTTTGGTGCAAAGCGTCCCACATATGGACCCGCTTTGGCCCAGAAATATCGTTTTTGCCCTTGTGTCCAAACTGGACTTAAGGACAGACGTTTCTAGCTATTTCCTATGTTCTGAGACTGTTGGTAATGTTCATTTCAGCTTTTGGAGGAGTATTTGCTGAACCCACTGTTACAGGGACCGCTATTGGTATTCCAATCCCAGGCAAGTGTACCTTGCCATAAATTGCAATTTATTAGTTTATTTAGTTCTCTTGCTTTACTTTTTGTGACTATTGTACATGATATAACCTAGGACCGTACGACATACTTAGCGTCCGATTACAGTCGGGTGCCAACCCCGTACGCGGAGTTGTGTATGTCATTTAGTGATGGACATTCGAGACCCTTTATATTCTCGTGCTTGTTTATCAAGTACACCATAACCTAGGACACTTGACACCATACATTGACAGAATCTTCCTGATATATTCAAGGTGATTCTGTATAGGTTACAGGATGGACATAGTTATTATACTCTTAGATTATGACTATTGCATTAGCTCTGATCTCACGTGACATGGACATGAGACGTGTGGTTACATTGGGTGGGGAGAGACACACAGGCTACAGGCTGTTCTATATATATACTACTATTGTGAGGTTGTAGACTCTCGAGCAGAGCTAGACCACTACTAGATATTGCTGCTACCCGGCTCTCCGACACAGAGCTTGTAGCAGTCTCAGCCTGAGTACTAGTGTTGCTCTCAGTTGCATTTTCACATAGATGGTTATGTAGTTACCCTGCTTATTTCATTTTCTATTTCACTACATCTATTTCTGGCTTGTATTATTTGTACCTTGCTATGTCCCCTGAGAACCTGGAATGGATGATGTCCCCAGGTTTAGCAGAAGAATATTATCCCGAGGTTTACGGGACAGGAGCTGAAGCTGTACCAGGAGCTATTGCTGAAGGAGAACCTAACATAGAAGCAGAGGTGATGGCTGAAGACTTTACTTGAGCTTATGATATTTGTACTCTTCAGATACTTTATTTTTGGACTCTTTTGTTCTGGTCTGATGAACCAGTGTTTTAGACTCTTATCGGGTTGTTCCCCGACATACTCTGCTGAGACTGGACTTTAATGTACTTTCTTTTAATTGCTGTTGTTCATATTATTCTGTGTGTGGATGAGATTAGTTTTTGACATGATGTTGTAGACCTATATTACAGCTTAAGTATGCCCAATGGATCCATTAAATTAGGATGTCCATCGGTGTATACTGCTGGCCATTGTCACGTGTCTAGTCCTTCGATATTTTGGGACTGGGGCGTGACACTGCTCGCCAACTGAGTTGGCGGGGCACAGTCTACGAGAGACCGCTCGCCAACTCAGTTGGCGGGCCGCTCTCTTCCCTCCCCTCGGATCCTCACAACACATTCTTCTCCTCCTCCTCCTCCTCCTCCTCCTCCTGTTTTCACAGCAATCCTCTTCCTCCTTCTCCTCCTACTCACATCTTATAATCAACATTTTTGGAGATGGCTACCCACAATGACGGTCGTATTCCTGGCGGACTGACTACCCAGCTTATTATTAAGCAACGTGAAGACCACATTTCTAGTCAGATATTTACTGGCGAGGTAATTTTCGAAATTACAAGTTTTCAACTTTAGTAATTTACACACAAAATATAATGTATATGTTTTTTTATAGTTATACGACCATGATCTTGGTTTACGAACCCGGATCCATGTACATTGGTGGACCGAAAAAAATTATCGTACGTGGGAGCTAAATTCGGTCCAAAAGGCTTTGGTGGAATCCTTTGGATTCCACTATATAGATCGTGTTAGATATTTAATCCACGATCTTCATTTAGTTGTAAGTCTTACGGAGCGTTGGTGGCCCGAACGCAACACTTTTCAACTCTCATTCGGCGAGATGACGATTACCCTTTTTGATGTGGCAAATATACTAGGGTTACCTATTAAAGGTAACGCTATATATTTTGATCCACACTTAAAGGGATCTGATCTGATCAGGAGGTATCTCGGTGTTAGCCCTCCATCAGGTATAAAAGACGACAATTTTGTGAAGTTTACATGGCTCCGTGGTAACTTCATGGACCTACATCACACTATTGACGGGGTGGTTGATGTAGATGAAATACGGGTATGTATTTTTATTAGTAAATTTGTTTATGACTTAATTTAGTGGTGCAATTCTATATAACACTTAATATATCCAGGTCATTCGTTGCACTAGAGCGTATCTGCTCTGTTTATGTGGTACAATTATATTTTCCGATGCATCGGAAAATATGATAAATGTGCAGCTTCTACCATTCTTGGATGATTTGACAAAACCTACTGAGCATGCGTGGGGAGCAGCTACTCTTGCCTTTTTATACGCCAATCTGACAGAATTTGTGAGATCAAATCGCAAGAGTATTTGTGGATGTATTTCACTGATTCAGGTACGAATGAAAGACCTTAAAAAATTAGAGTAATTTTATACGCAAATTTTGTTTGTACTAATGTCATATTTTTGTTTTATAGTTCTGGTCCTACGAGCACTTTTATATTGGTAGGCATGTTACCAGCATTCTCAGTGATGTTGGAGTATTTTCAGTTGCTATACGCTGGCCTACAGATGTAGTGGATTATCAACACTACCAATACAGGAGTGTATCACTTTATCGTAGCCAATTTGATACACTTCAGTATCATGAGATAATTTTTAAATATGCAATAAATATCTTTAAATCATTTAAGTTTTGATCGTAGATAAACATCACATCTAATTGATACAATATCTTTAAACAGGTTACCTGGTTACCTTACTCACTTGAACCTGATGCTCCAGAAATCAAGAGGACATCATATGCATTTACTTTACACAGATCTCATATTATATATGATCGGTTCACCATGTACCATCCGGCAGACCGTGTTCTTCGGCAATTCGGAATGAGTCCAATAATTCCCGATGATCTACCGACAGTCGGTTATGAGGCATCAAATGCATTACAACGAATCCTTGGTCTCGTTGCTGACTGGAATAATCGGTTCGAGAATTATAGTGTGAGGGACATGTCTCCCAGACTAAATTCTGCTGAGGAATGTAAGTTATAAGTTACTCATTATTCGTATTGATTTAGTGTAAATAGTTTGCTAAAATTTTGTTTACATTTTGCAGACATGGGTAGCCTGGACTATAGGCAATGGTGGGGATGCCCTCTTATGAGCAACCGAGTATACCACTATGAGGAGCAAAGGTTCAAGAGTAGATCCGTAGACAATTCTACTCTGATGCTTTTGCCGATGGAATGCATGATTTGGTATGACTTCATTATACTTTCAAAAATACATATACATAGATATGATAAATATATTAATTTACAAGTTTCAAATTTCAGAATGGTGTATACCGACAACATTTACAACGACCTCATATGGAGGAACTTGTGACTCGTCGTCTTATGGAGGAACTTGTGACTCGTGTTGAGCATCTGGGTATTGGACGGGAACCAGAAATGCCTCCAGTACAATCCCGTCTTCCACCGAACTATCCGACCGGCTTAGTACGACAGAGACACTCTCATCGTCGTCGGAGGGATACTGCAGATGACCATTATGCTGGAGCAGGGCCGAGTGACCAGTATGCTGGAGCGGGCCCGAGTGACCAGTATGTTGGAGGGAGCCCGAGTTACCAGTATGCTGGAGCGGGCCCGAGTGACCAGTATGCTGGAGCGGGCCCAAGTTACCAGTATGCTGAAGCGGGTCCGAGTTACCAGACTGCTGGAGATAAAAGCTACCAGATATTCACACAATTTTTTTCGACTCCATCAGCACCGCTGCCTACCCAAACTCAACAAGACAAGGACGAGGATGAGTAGATAATTTGTAACATTGTATGATTGCAATATTTGTATGATTTGTAATAGTTTTTTATTACAATATTTGGGTATTGAACAATTCTATTTTACTCTCTCGGTTGACTAGTACATCTTCTTCGGTTGTGTCCCATAGCACCACAATTACTGCAACGTAGATCTCTTGTCGATGAATCCCGGGGTTTGATGCGATTCTTCTTTGGTCTTCCGGCTTTGCGTCTTACATCTGGCACCCCAATTTGTCCTCTTACCAAAGGAGCTTGGATCTTGTAGGGAACTGGAATTGACTCCATTTTTGGTGCGTATACACTTTTTAAGGTTTTCGTCGAAAATACTGCAGGATAAAAATTATCAATACTAATATTGCAATATCTACAAATAAAACATGCATGTATACATGGTATATAAGTATGGTACCATCTAAAACATGTACAAGATCTGTTAGTTATATTAACAACATATGTTCTACTTGTTGCCCGGTCTATTATTTTAAACTTATAACTATCAATAGCTAATATTTCTAGGTGATTCTTCTCTTTGATAATAGAAGCCATGTTCTTTAACATCTTCGGACAATAATCTGTGTCTATATTTTCAGCATTCTTTCTACGATTGTCATAAAGTGTAATAATCTTGACTCTAATACAATCAAGAAGTATTGTTATTGGCTTATCTCGTAATTTTTTAATCTAGCTATTGAAACATTCAGCAAGATTAGAAGTGTTAATATCTAATCTAGGACAAGTAGCATACGCTGTTATCCAATGTTCAAATCGACGACTTTCATCGTTTACACCAATAAGCCAATCGTACAAAATTATGTTCTCGGCTTTAATTATATCAAACACACTCTCTGTATCAGTTTTATTATATGATCTAGCAAGCGAGTCTAACAAGTGTTGAAATACTTGTTCTTTGGTAACTTTTTTCATGTTTTGTTTAAAATGTTGAATACAAAAAAAAAGAGGAGATACAGGAAAAATAGCACGAACATCATTTATTAATCCCTTTTGCTTGTCAGATATAAATAAAATTGTACTCCAATCATTAAAACAACTTTCAAAAGATATTTTAAGAGAATTTAAAAACCAAGACCAAGAATCACTATTCTCACCTTCAGCAACAGCATAAGCTATATGATATAATTGATAGTTAGGATCGTGAGCACAAGCAATAAATAAGATACCTTGATATTTAGACGAAAGAAATGTAGCATAAGTACTAATAATTGGTAAATATCCCCTTAAAAATCCATCAATACATGACTTAAAACAAATAAAAAATTCGTTGGAAGATATTATTTTCGGCAGTTTTAATAAAACATGTACTACCTGGATTTGTCTCCATAATTCTATAACAATACTCCTCAAGACTAGCGTATGCCTCATCATAACTACCATTAATTTCAGCTAATGCTGTCTCTCGGGCTCTCCATGCTTTGGAATAACTAACTTGTATACGGTGCTCCATATATATATATTTAACAATTTGTGATGGACTGTATGACTGGTTATCTCTAATAATGTCAATTATCATGGTCTTAATCCATGAAGCGGTAGCTAGTCGATGACGTCCTGTACTAAGTCTTCCTAAACAAGAATGACGATTTTCTAATGTACTAACTTTAACTATATCGCCATTTCCAATAGATTTGACATATACTCTCCAATTACAATTCGGTTGATCACAACTATATATAATTCTACGAGCATTATTCATAACACTAGCTGAACAACTAAAATTATATTTAATTGCTAAATTACTTATAAAGCTTCTAAAGTAAGAACGACTAGAAAATGATTGTCCCTTAAATACTTCATCAGTGATAGCTTTTACAACATCATCATCTACTGTATAATCTACATTTTCAACTAAATCATCACTATTTCCATCGTCGTTGTCACAATCATCATCATGGTTAGATTCATCTGATGAATGACCTTCTTGGATAAATAAAACTATTTATTGAGAAGAACTAGCACCCGAACTAACATGCTAATATTCAGAAAAATATTCATTATTTCTACTATCTAAGGTTGCTGCTACTTTAATAACATATATTTTTATATATCGTGATTGTGAATTAATCTCAAGAATATAATTCCATGCATCTTCACTATCTATCAAAAAATAATTAGAACAAAATATAGACTTCAGAGTAAAATCATAATGAATAGAACAACTGTCACGCCCCAGTCCCAAAAATACGTAGGACTAGGACACGTAAGCATGTCAGCCGCATGGATATGGCAACTCCAATATATGGAAAATAGATCCATACGTACGCTGTAATATGAATATCAAATCCACAAGTGGTATAAAATGTAATATAAGTCACAGGGTACAATCTAAATCTCATCCACAGAAAATCAAATATAAATAAATAACCAGTATCTATGAAACTAGATATCAATATAAGTATCGAAGGATGATAGTTGGATGAAAACAAATCCACTACCAACTGGGATATAAGGATAAATACAATATGAGAATACCAGCTAACAATCACGGGCTCGAAGAGAAGACATCCTCGAAACATAGGTAACCATCCGAATCTGTGCTCCTGCGAATACTCAAGAACAAATACACCTGACAGGGGACCAGGTCCTCAGAGGGACATAACAAGATACTTAAACACATGCCAATAAAGTACTGAAATAAATATCAAAAGGGGTCGCCTAACCATCTAAGTGAATGCAGTTAAGAACAACTTTTCCCACAAGTGAGCTATCTGGCTGAAAACTGGGATTGGCATGACTCTCTCGGAGAACCAGGGGCCTCAAAGGCATGTCGTCTTTTGAACGGCAGAGGCCCGCCAAGTAGTATAGGGGTCATCACCGTCCGTATCTCCAGCGGAGCTTCCGGGTTACAGAAGGAAAAGTGTAAAGGAGCTCAAATGCGGTACTTGTTGTTCTCCCCACCCCATGCTCTAAGCATGTCACATCCATGACACAATTTGGCCCATAGCCTATTCTTAGTACCCTAGCCCAATCCTGCAGCCAAACAAGGACAAGGATGGGACCATCGTACTACAATAGGCTATGTCCCTAGACCTCTAATAACTGCTAAGTCTACTAGCATGCAAAGTTTCTAACAACAGTTATTCCTAACGTACGGCCCACACATACAGGAGGCCAAACCCTGCACGCCAGTCCGTGATCTATATGAGACTCACAACTCGTGTAAGTTGTGTCACGGCCAATGAACCTAAAGATGCTACATGATAATGGGGTAGTCTCATAAACAAGGTCAATGCAATACATAAATAAAAATATATCGCGACGACACCGTCGTGCGCATTTTATATAACAGTTAAAATATATGAACTAAAGACAGAAAATAAAGATGTATGCAACATAAGGAATATGAATAACAGTACAATGGCAAGGTATACTTGCCTGCTCTGAAAAAGGATGAAGTCACAACTCAAGGCGTCGTCCGATCTACCCGTCACATAAATTAAACAAGTTAGGTTACAAAAGTGGGTGAATAGGTTCCTCCAATTTAATCTATTTTAATTCTGAATAAAATAACCTAAAATAGTATTTTAATCTTATTATAATCTTATATTATTATTAAATCCTAATTTTGGTCCAAAGCAAGTTAACTTTACGGATTTGTGATCCGTGACACGCAAATCGAGGCAATCCGTTGACCAAAAAGTCAACCGACTAAAATCCTAGATTTGTGTATAAAGTCCTCTAGATTTTAGCGCTACATGAACGCCAGAATCGACGGTTTTATAAAATCACAAGTCGGTAAAGAGTTATGGCCACAAGGGCGAATATATGATAGTTTTCGGTGGTTTCCTATTTACGTCTATGTTGCACAAATTTTACAGTAGAATAAAATAATATTATAAATTCTAAAAAATACTTTTCTGGAATTTTATCATGTCAGCTTTCCAAAACTTCAAACGGTTCGTAATTTCGAGTTCGGGATCTCCCAAAATCTCGAAAATACGAAAACGCGTCTGATTTCGGACAGCTGGCACTTTCGGAATATTCTGGAAAAATAGGTTCTAAAATTACTGAAATAATGTATATATTCAGAAAACTAACCTTGATATGATTCTAACAAAAAAAAACTGGAGCACGTTTGGAGTCCGGAGCTAGGAGATATCATTTTTTTAAGTCGTCATAACTACTAGAAAATGAGGCTGAATTTATGACGAATTTTGACCATTTTTGGACGAAAAAGAGAGGATTTTGGGGATAAAAAATATGAAAGATGAGTTTATTCGATAAGTCTAATAGGTATTTATAATGATAAAGATTTTTTTAATTGAATAAGACTAGGATTGGCTAATTTAGATATGATTAGGATCAGTTTAAATAAGGATAGGATATGCATGAAATTGTTTTCCTAGTAGGCTCAGGATTTGAATTAATTTAAAATAGAGTTTGAGTTCATCTCAATAATTTATAATCTTAAATAGAATTAAAGATAACAAATAATTTATATATAATCTTATTAATATCTATTAACACTAAATTAGCTCTATCTAATATTAAGACTTTATATATCCAAATAAATCCTCAATAATTCCAAAAATCCAATAATTACTTAAAATTTTAAATAAATTACAGAAAAATATATTTAAATATTTTAACTCTAAAATAAATGTTTCGTAGTAACAACATTCAAGTATGGTCTCATAGTAAATCATGGAAGTCCTAAAAAAATTATGTTTCCTAAGTTTTAATTACCAAAAATTCTAGAAAATCTCCAAAATCTAAAATAACCTAAAATAATTCTAAATAAATATTTATATAAGTAAATATATCAAAAAATTTATTTTCTAATTAACTAAGAGAATACTCTAAAGAAATTCAACATCTATAATAAATATAATAATATAAAATACACACAAAATATCTATTTTGGGTGAGGGGATTTACATTCTACCCAACTTAAAAGAATTTTGTCCTCGAAATTAAAAATAAGGCATGGTTTAATAAATCATTCATATTCATTCATAAGGCAAGTCAATCGCAACCTCTTCCAAAAATTTAAATAACGAAATATATTCAAATCCATCGCAATCACTTCAAAATTAAAATAACCACTGTTTAAATCAAAATTCAACCTGTCGTAATCTCTTCTCGATTTTGAAATAATCAACATCCAAATCTAACTCAAATCTATATGACATCCCACATCAAAATTTATATCATAATTTTCAACTATCATAATCTCCTCTAGACTTTGAACAATAAACAATTCTAATCAAATCTTATTCCTATTCTCAACTTAAGAATTTTGTACTCTTCAAATATTTAAACTCAATTTACATCCTCAACATTTCAAATAGGTGACCCAACAATCAAAATTGAACTTTTAATTCAAATCATCAAATTATAAAATTTAAATCTAATTCACCAATTGTTCAAGTCTAAAATTCTATATTTATCCTCCAAATTTTAATCGATGATTCAACCTTCAATATTAAAAATTTAAATCATGTGCTCAAAGTATAAATATTTGGTCCGCAATATCAAGATTTTAAAATTCGTCAAATCCTCATTATCTTAATCCTTCTTTTAAAATTTCTCAAAATTAAAATGACTTGAATCTCCAATCTAATCTTACTTGATCACAATCTAAAAAAAATTCCTCTCAAGTTGACAATGCAACTTCTACCCAACTTAGAATTTACCCATCTATCACATAAGGATATACGTTTTAAAAAAATATTCCTTAATTTATTTACTCATGTCATTCAATCCTCAAAACTTTAACACCAATTATATCATATATGATATGCCCTTAATTACAAAAGAATAATCCTCAAGTATGTGATCGGCCTATGGGGCATATCTAGTACTCTCTGTGTATCAACTTATACCAAGCACGAGGTTTCATCTTTCCGAAATAAGGGGAGACGGAAAGCAATGATGAAGAGTTCAAGGGAAGGGTAATAGAAATAGAAGTATGGGGGATCAAGGCGTTTAAGGAATTCAAATGGGAATTGTCAAGGCAGTTGTGGATTGAAATTCTATTTTGGTAATTCTTTGTTTGCATGCTCGTATTAGTACAGTTATGTAACCGATACGATACGTTCAGACATGTCTAGAGGGCAAGTACATTCGTCTACTAATCACTATATATCTCAATCCACGTAAAGTAGTTATGCGAAGGGCGAACCAAGCGCACTAAGGTTAGCTAGACCCTAATACACTGATTCTGAAATGTATTATTGTGGTTGATCAGGCCCCAATAACATATATGTCATGAACAAGCTCGATAAAAGAATAAGCTTGCAAAAACTATGCTATAATAGCAGCATAAGTCAAGGTAGTATAGAAAATATAAGTACGCTAGATTATGATGAGAGATGTTACAAAATAATTCAAGTTCACAAAAGAAATAAGACTCTACAATCTCTACAGTTGTCATACTAATTTCTTGTCGAAGTCGCTAGTCGACCAAATAGGGTATGGGCCTCTAGATTCTACAGTCTGAATAAACACTGTCATCTTATGCTATTATACAGTTAATGTCATTCATTTATATTTCATTAATGAGTCAAAAAGGACTACGCGTTACTAGGTTATGAGGCATACTACCCAACTTAAAAGAATTAACTAATACTGTACTGCCTTAAGGATAAAGTAGAAACTCCTGTTAGGGTTTACGAGAAAAGGTCTTGGTACTTATTAGGGTATCCTATTGCATTATATTGGTAATGGTCATCTTAAGTCTTAATCATAGGGCTTATAGAACAAGTGTCAATAGCAAGAATGGAAAGGTTACTAGCCCTCAAGTGAGAAAGGATATAACTTATATGGCGATATGGGTTCAATTACGTGATTTAAAGCTAAGGGGTAATCATTAGGTCATAATCTACAATAATAACTTAAACTGTCAAGTTCTAACTACCAAGCATAGAAATTCAAAATTCAAGACCACAACTATAAGCTTAGCAAACTATGTGTCCTTAACGCAGAATAAAATTACTTGGTCTATAATCAGAGGTGTCAGGTGGCACGAGTTGAAAGATGAAGAAAAGGAGAACATAATTTAATCGTCGCACAATTAGCGAATGTTAAGGTCGTAGAGGATTAACATATGAAATTAAAATATGGGCTCTAGATAGCATCATGATTTTCTAAGGGGAAGTGTTATGCTAGTTGCTATGTTTGAGGTATGATTAGGAAAATATTCTATGCATTGCTCTTGGCTTTCTAAGGTACTGTCTGCTTATCTCAAGACAAGAATCTAAATTTATAGTTCTCCAATACTTATCTAACTGCGAAGGTTAGGTTCAGTCATAATATTCAATTTTGGTTTTCTATTGGTTCCTCAATACTAGGGTCAAACATTATGGTCAAATTTCAAACTAATCATAGTAGTATTTATACTACTCTCAAGTCTTCATAAATACATCAAGGGGTAATGGTAAACCAATATATAGATAAGGGACGCTAGGGTTCATTAGATATTCTAATTTAATGATGTGTCAATACTCTAGTCATATTCTTAATAGGTGTGTTACCCTAATTATCATCTACAACAAGGATTTCTATATTCTAGGAGAATGCCATACTCAAGGAACTATTAGGGAAACACAGGAATCAAGCAGGATACGATTATTTAGATAGAACAGATTGAAAGGAATGAGTCATAGTCAATTGTGGATGAGATCCTATACTCTATTCCTAGGTGCAGGCTTGCTCGGTACAGTAACGTAACCGAGACAATATGCTCTCGACCTGCATGGGCCACCACAAAAATATGTCACACCCCAGTCCCAAAAATACGTAGGACTAGGACACGTAAGCATGTCAGCCGCATGGATATGGCAACTCCAATATATGGAAACCAGATCCATACGTACGCTGTAATATGAATATCAAATCCACAAGTGGTATAAAATGTAATACAAGTCACAGGGTACAATCTAAATCTCATCCACATAAAATCAAATATAAATAAATAACTAGTATCTATGAAACTAGATATCAATATAAGTATCGAAGGATGATAGTTGGATGGAAACAAATCCACTACCAACTGGGATATAAGGATAAATACAATATGAGAATACCAGCTAACAATCACGGGCTCGAAGAGAAGACATCCTCGAAATATAGGTAACCATCCGAATCTGTGCTCCTGCGAATACTCAAGAACAAATACGCCTGGCAGGGGACCAGGTCCTCAGAGGGACATAACAAGATACTTAAACACATGCCAATAAAGTACTGAAATAAATATCAAAAGGGGTCGCCTAACCATCTAAGTGAATGCAGTTAAGAACAACTTTCCCCACAAGTGAGCTATCTGGATGAAAACTGGGATTGGCATGATTCTCTCGGAGAACCAGGGGCCTCAAAGGCATGTCGTCTTTTGAACGGCAGAGGCCCGCCAAGTAGTATAGGGGTCATCACCGCCCGTATCTCCAGCGGAGCTTCCGGGTTACAGAAGGAAAAGTGTAAATGAGCTCAAATGCGGTACTTGTTGTTCTCCCTACCCCATGCTCTAAGCATGTCACATCCATGACACGATTTGGTCTATAGCCTACTCTTAGTACCCTAGCCCAATCCTGCAACCAAACAAGGACAAGGATGGGACCATCGTACTACAATATGCTATGTCCCTAGACCTCTAATAACTGCTAAGTCTACTAGCATGCAAAGTTTCTAACAACAGTTATTCCTAACGCACGGCCCACACATACAGGAGGCCAAACTCTGCACGCCAGTCCGTGATCTATATGAGACTCACAACTCATGTAACAACTGTGTCACGGCCAATAAACCTAAAGATGCTACATGATAATGGGGTAGTCTCATAAACAAGGTCAATGCAATACATAAATAAAAACATATCGCGACGACACCGTCGCGCGCATTTTATATAACAGTTAAAATATATGAACTAAAGACAGAAAATAAAGATGCATGCAACATATGGAATATGAATAACAGTACAATGGTAAGGTATACTTGCCTGCTCTGAAAAAGGATGAAGTCACAACTCAAGGCGTCGTCCGATCTACCCGTCACATAAATTAAACAAGTTAGGTTACAAAAGTGGGTGAATAGGTTCCTCCAATTTAATCTATTTTAATTCTGAATAAAATAACCTAAAATAGTATTTTAATCTTATTATAATCTTATATTATTATTAAATCCTAATTTTGGTCCAAAGCAAGTTAACTTTACGGATTTGTGATCCGTGACACGCAAATCGAGGCAATCCGTTGACCAAAAAGTCAACCGACTAAAATCCTGGATTTGTGTATAAAGTCCTCTAGATTTTAGCGCTACATGAACGCCAGAATCGACGGTTTTATAAAATCACAAGTCGGTAAAGAGTTATGGCCACAAGGGCGAATATATGATAGTTTTCGGTGGTTTCCTATTTACGTCTATGTTGCACAAATTTTACAGTAGAATAAAATAATATTATAAATTCTAAAAAATACTTTTCTGAAAGTTTATCATGTCAGCTTTCCAAAACTTCAAACGGTTCGTAATTCCGATTCGGGATCTCCCAAAATCTCGAAAATACGAAAACGCGTCTGATTTCGGACAGCTGGCACTTTCGGAATATTCTAGAAAAATAGGTTCTGAAATTACTGAAATAATTTATATATTCAGAAAACTAACCTTGATATGATTCTAACAAAAAAACTGGAGCACGTTTGGAGTCCGGAGCTAGAAGATATCATTTTTTTAAGTCGTCATAACTACTAGAAAATGAGGCTGAATTTATGACGAATTTTGACTATTTTTGGACGAAAAAGAGAGGAGTTTTGGGATAAAAAATATGAAAGATGAGTTTATTCGATAAGTCTAATAGGTATTTATAATGATGAAGATTTTTTTAATTGAATAAGACTAGGATTGGCTAATTTAGATATGATTAAGATCAATTTAAATAAGGATAGGATATGCATTAAATTATTTTCCTAGTAGGCTCAGGATTTGAATTAATTTAAAATAGAGTTTGAGTTCATCTCAATAATTTATAATCTTAAATAGAATTAAAGATAATACAAATAATTTATATATAATCTTATTAATATCTATTAACACTAAATTAGCTCGATCTAATATTAAGACTTTATATATCCAAATAAATCCTCAATAATTCCAAAAATTCAATAATTACTTAAAATTTTAAATAAATTACAGAAAAATATATTTAAATATTTTAACTCTAAAATAAATGTTTCGTAGTAACAACATTCAAGTATGGTCTCATAGTAAATCATGGAAGTCCTAAAAAATTTATGTTTCCTAAGTTTTAATTACCAAAAATTCTAGAAAATCTCCAAAATCTAAAATAACATAAAATAATTCTAAATAAATATTTATATAAGTAAATATATCAAAAAATTTATTTTCTAATTAACTAAGAGAATACTCTAAAGAAATTCAACATCTATAATAAATATAATAATATAAAATACACGCAAAATACCTATTTTGGGTGAGGGGGTTTACAACAACGTTCAATAATATGATTACGTATATTTTCAAAACTAATATTCGGATAAGTTAAAAAAATTATACTTTCTCCTCCTTCGTAATTTAACCCATTTACTTTACCGCCGTGCGAGCATACAATTCTTACGCTACGATCCATGACGGTTGAGAACTTTTGCTACAGAAAACTCAAATGAACTTTAGCTGCAGGCAAAACTTTGACTGAAGCTTTGCTAATGGCAGAGAGACAGAGAGAGTGTTGGAGACTTTGCTAGAGGGAAGAGAGGAAATAGAGTGAGTGTGAGATGATTTGGTTGAGATAGAAAATATATAGAGGGAGAGTGTTGAATGTAATAGCCGTTGTGCAACGGCTAAGTGTGGGAACGGATCCTTACTCGCCAACTGAGTTGGCGAGCAGGGTGAAACGGTCACTGCCCCGCCAACTCAGCATCACTCGCCAACTGAGTTGTCGAGCGGCCTCTAGAGGAGTGCGCCCCGCCAACTCAGTTGGCGAGAGACTCTCGACCACTGCACCCCGCCAACTGAGTTGGCGGGTCCTCCTCCTCCATACAATTTCATCAAACATTTTCCTTTTCCTATAATTTTATATAAATTTATTACTTTATATGAAAAAATCCGATTAGTTTATATACATGGTTCATTTTGAGAGTGGGCCTTGGACCCATGAGCTCATGGCCTTCAAATACATACAGGTGACAAGATTCAGAGTAGATCTCATGTTTTGCAAATTCTGTTATCTATTTTTGTTCCTATGCATGTGGGCTCCAATCGATATTAAAATAAAATAAAATCCACACGTAATAGAAAGAGAAAAAAAAATAGAAAACAGAAATACATGACAACAGATCTATTCTCGAAAAAACAATGGTGGATTCCAACCGAAGTCTCAACCAGCTGGCCTCAATAAGCAACAAAAAAAGGACTATGTCATAACTACAACCAAATGCCTACAATCCTCTTACAATCGCCACGTGGCGGTCGCTGATTGGAGGAGAGGAGAGAGGTGGGACCCAATAACTGTCCGAATGGTCGTTACGTGAGGCCGGGTGTGACCCACATAGCAGGGAAAAGAGAGGGTCGTAAGAAGATTGTAAGCATTTGGTAGTAAACTTAGCATTATTGAAAAAAAAAAAGAAATTGGGACACGTTGACCGGCAGACAGCAAGCTTAGCTGTGTAGGAGAGAAAAGGATCCCTTCTGTCAGTCATTCGGTTTATATTCCGTAGTCATAGACGCGCTGTAGGAGAGAGAAAATCCCTTACTTCCATCTCTCTCTTCAACCATGGACATGGATAGCTCCTCCGCCGGTGGTCCCCACCGCCCTCAGGACAAATCGGACGGCGGAGATCGCTCCTCGGACTACTCCCCCTACCCCAAGCTCGACCACGCCGACGTGGCACCCCCTCCTCCTCCTCCTCTCCATCCCCAGGCGGAGGCGGCGGCGGAGGCGACCACCATGTCTCCACCGGGCTCCACTAATCCCTACGTCACTCCGTCCCCCGCCCCCAAGAGTAAGGAAATAGCTATAGCTATAGCTATAGGTTTCTTTTTCTTTCTTTCTTTCTTTCTTTCTTTCTGTAGATGTTGATTTTCTTTCTTCTTCTCCTTCTTCTTCTTCTTCTTCTTCTTCGTAATTAGTAGTGGTGTAATTGAATAGATACAATTGAGACGGTGAAGGATGTGTTCGGGAAGTGGGGGAAGAAGATGGGGGAAGCGGCGAAGAAAACCGAGGATCTGGCTGGGAACGTCTGGCAGCACTGTGAGTACACAACCAACAATACTTCCTTCCTATTTCAACTGTATGTATGTATGTATGTATGTACACAACCCACTTATCATTTATTTATGGCTAAATATTCTAGTGGCATCCTAACTAGTGGCGTAGCCAGGATTTGGGTGCAGCGGGGTCAAACTCGACTAGTAAATTTTTAATCAAAAAAAATATATATATATATAAAGAAAAATTGCATAAAATAGTCACAAAATTCTACTTTCTATACAAAACCTTGGTCGTCTATTCTAGTTTTCCTATTGTAGCTACTATTTTTTGTCCCTTCAGTTCAAAATATTATTGGCATTAAAGTGTACATTTCTAACCCAATATAATCAGAATATTAAACTTTAGTGTCATTCCAGCCAGGTTATACAAGGCGTTTAAAAAAAATTTTTTTTTTTGACAATTTGATCGAGGAGTTCCAGTGAATCTTAAAACCCATACTTGAATCCTATAATTTTATCATGAACTTTCTTATCCTAGGGTCTTACGATGATTAAATATTGTTTTATCCCTCAAGAAAAAAAAAACATGATTAAAAAGATTTCATTTCCGACCACTAATTTACTTTGACTTCATATTTTCTTAATCTAAGAATGTTATACTAGCAGACAATTTTATTGCATCTAAGAACATATTAAATCTTGCCATCTAAGAGCAAACAAGGGCAAAATCAATTAGGACATGAATCAATTAGGGAATGAATCGTTTATAAAAATTAGAACAAAAATCAAATATATTTAGAGACATTACCTACATGAGAGAGGGAGATAGACGCACGACGGAGAGACTCAAGAGAGAGGAGCGGCATGAAAAGAGTCCCTCTTTGGCTGTGTATATATATTATAATTTTCTTTTATACCATATGCTGGCTCCGCCATTGACTATAGCGCTTGGACATTTTGGTCACTTAACTTTTATTTTGGCACCCAAAATTTATAAAGCGCTATAGTTGGGGGTGCCACTAGGGTTTAGTTAGTCAATTATGGAGAATCCTAAGGGATGTCATCTACAAGCAGCAAGAAAAATATTGATGTATACAAAGCGTTCTCTTGGAAAAAGGATTTCTGTATCTATGTCTTGGACATCTCGGCATTGAGATTTACTGCGATGGTGGTTATGTAGGATCAAAGGTTGACATGAGAATAATTGGTTATTTTGGTGGAGATCTTTGTACTTGGAGAAGTAAAAAATAGACTGTGGTAGCAAGTTCAAGTGCAAAGACATAATATGAAGCTTTCGCACATAGTATCTATGTTTTAACTTTTAAGACCTTAATAGGTGATCTTGGTGCCTGTTACTCTAAGCTATTGACTAAGCATTGTAATAACTAAGCTGTTATCTTTATAGCGAGTAATTTGATTTTACAATGAGCTGGATTGTCACTTTGTGTGAGTGTTAATCATAGCAAGAAGATATGCACCCCGTGTACTTGTTACGAAGATAAACTGCTGATTTGTTTATACAGTCGTTAGCTTCCATTAGATTCTTTGCTTTATGTAAAAGATGGTCATATATTGCATATTGACACAACACGAAAACGTTGATCGCTGAAACCGGTGACCTAAGATACGAGGACTGGAACCTCACTTCTCTAACACGAGAATCAACACAAGATGTACTCAAGATCAATAAGAGAATCAATATTATTCAATGTAACATCCTTCTTCAACATATTATCTATTTATAAGAAAAGCTAATTTAAACCCTAACAAACTAAGCCTAATCAAACTATGAAAACAAATAAATGATAAATACAAGAGTAAATAAAAGATTATGTCAAGATCTCTAAAATCAGCCTAAAATATATTGAACCGTTTCAAACCGGTATACCGGTTTAACCAACTGGAATACCGGTTTCTTTAGCACCAAATTTAGTAGTAGTGAGTACAAATCGAAATGTCGGCAGAATTGCGATAAGTGTTTGCCATCGGTGTAAGTTTGGGAAACGTTTGTTTAACAACAAACAAAAAGTACCAGAAAATTCTAGACAAAATATCTAAGTACAATATTTTTGATCTGGGGAATGTAACGATGGAGATCGAGTACTGCAGCGACTCATTTATTCCGTTGACGGTCCGACGAGGGGATGATGATGCTCTCTTCCCTTTTCTCTCTCTTGAGCTTGTGTGCACGTACATAGCTCGTCGGGGGGGGGGGTGGTATGGTCTCTGAAAAGAGGACCCTGGGAACGTCAAAGTTCCTCCTATTTATAACCATCATGCTGATGGGCTATAGGTGCCACATATGCCTCTGTTTGGTGGCCGCATAGGGCTCCTTCAACAGAATATGGTTGCAACTGTAGCCGCATACCACGGGCATGTTGCCATGTGGCCTCGGTTATGATATGCTATTGATAAGATCTCGAGGTCGTTCTCAACTCCGTTGTGTGCGTGACTCGGTCAGCTGGACACGTAATCAACAGTAACTGTGTGAAGATCCTTTCGGTTGTAACGGAAAGATCTTGCGAGCTGAGAGCCGCATGGTGTCGTGGACGCATAGAGTCGTGGCCGCATACGTACTCTCCTTTGGCCTTGGTCTTATGGACACTTCGGCCGTATGACGTTGTAGCCGCATGCTATCTCTCGTCTGGCCTTTGTCGAATGGACACTTTGGCCGCATGATGACGAGGCCGCATAGGGCCGTAGCCGCATATGAGGGAACACGTTGCATGACACATCTGACGAAGTTATTAAAGCACTGATGTGACTTTCCGTCTTTTTATGAGCTGCCGCCTCTCTCACGATTCTCGAAGCGTTCTGGGTGATGAGTGGTGTGTCAGAACTTCTGACAGGCATTGAATGTCGTGTCAGGTGATCTCATGCGGCCCCTTACTTCGTAGCTGTTCAGGCCACATGGATTATTCTTTTACGGCTTCCAACTCCTTGGTTGTTCGGGCCGCATGGGCTCTATGTGGCTCCTCTGCGACCTGCTTTCATTTTGAAGGAGCATGAACTCTATGCGGCCTGCATGATTTTTTATGCTTCTAAAAGATCTCCTTCAAAGTTTCTAAACTTTGCAAGTTTTTTAAGTTCAGAATACTTTGAACAGAAGCATGGAGGAGATAATAGCAGGAACTGCAACGACGCATCTGTGAATTGTCCTTCTGCTTGGCGCATAGGGATGTTTGAGGGGGTAGTGGCGCGTGGCACTGCTGGCGCATGCGGACACTAGTTACTTAGTGGCGCATGGGAACACTAGTTACTTAGTGGAGCATGACACTGCTGGCACATGGGAACACTAGTTATGAAACGGTCGGCGCATGACACTGGATCATTATGACGCAGGGGGCTTGATCACTGTGGCGCATGGCCTTTGATTACTGTTGGTCCATGGTAGAGATTTTTTATGCTTTTACAATAAGTAACATGAATTCCAGTCAGAGGCCTTCTTTGAGCAGTTCGTGTAGGTGTCAGCATGGGAGGTAGCCCTCCAAGAAGTTCCTTCAGAAGAATATCACAATATTTGTTAAGGACTACTCGTACCTCCGTTGGATTCACTCCTCATGTTGACTCTTTGATCTCTGCACTTTCCTTTAGTGCCAAGTCACACCTCACAGGTTTTCTTGAAGTCCGCTTTTGCTTCCTTTGTGGAGACCGTCAATAACAAAAAAATCTTTCCCTCTTGTAAAGATTCAGTTATGATACTTTTCTGCAAAGGCGTAAGGGTGTACCTTGTCCCATGCTTCCCCAGCCAATACGTGTTGTCGCACCCATCATGGTTTGTGCCAACATTGAACTACCACGACTTCCATAGCAATATATAACAGATGTTGAGCCTGTCTATAACGTCGCAGTAGATCACCTCTCTATAGGCTCTAATGGAGAAGGGAACACGAAGCCATTCGGCACCCCGACGCCTAATACATCTTGAAACTACCCGATGAAGTACGGTTCCGGGTGCTTCTCTAACATCAACCATGCATCCTTAGATGATGATGTTTTTTTGGCTGTTGTTATCGATCACAGCCCCAAACCTTCTACCTTTGATTGCACACCGGCTTCAGAATAGTTTGTTCCTTTGTGACGAATCTTTGCATTTTGGTGTTAGCATGATTTTTTGTACCATGCCAAGGAATGCATCTTGCTCTTCAGATTCGTTCGGGTTGTAGTTGAAGTTGTCATCGTCTGCTCCCTTGTTGGACACTTTCCACCCTGCATAAGCCAACTGCTTTCACCATGGACGATTGCTCGAGCGATGACACGACTAATTGTACTTGTAGCATTTGTCTAGGATGGGTTTGGCATACGGGTTTTCGATTGGATGGTCGTCTCAATGGTTTTCTTCTTTCTCGCAGTTCGTTCCATTGTCCTTTCCTCTTTGGATGCCTCCTCTATTGCTTTGGACTTGGGCCGATCAACCATCTCTGATTGCCACCTCGATTTATCGTTTGACTTTTAATTTCTTGCAACAGTCGCTAGGTCTGCGATTCTCGATTTTTGGCCTTCGTCAGGTTAGAGATGCACGGAGTTCCGATTTGACTCTGAATCATTGGCATGAGCTCATCCATGAAGCGAGATATGTATTACCTTGTGATCTTGTCGAGATGGCGCTCGGCATGACACAAACTCTGTTGTATATCCTTTGATGCTTCGTGCCCCCTACACACCTTGGATACTGATGGAAAAGTTCCCTTCTGCTTCCTTCATTGAGACCGTCAATGATACAAATGTCTCTCTTGTAAAGATTCAATTTTAATACTTTCTTGAAAATGCGTAAGAGTATACCTCACCCCCATCATTCACCAATTGATACGTGTTGTTTATGGCAATGTCGAGTCCATTCATTACATCGCAGTAGATCTCATCTGTAGGGTTCTGATGGAGGAGGGAACACGACACCGTTTGGTCACCCTGACACTAGGCACATCTTGAACCTACCCGATGGAGTACAGTTCCGAGTTCTCTTACATCAACCTGCATCCTTGATCAAATGTCGGTTAATGATGTTTTCTTGGCTACAGTAGTCGACCACAACCCCAAACCTCCTACCGTTGATTGTACATTGGGTTCATATAGTTTGTTTCTTTTCAAGAAATTTTCGTATCTTGGTGTTAGCATAATCTTTCGTACCACGCCAAAGAACACATCTGCCTCTTCAGATTCGTCGGAGCCGCAGTTGAAGTTGTTATCGTCTGCCCCCTCGTTGGATGCTTCTCACCATGCGTAAGACATATGCTTCCGCCATGGACAATCGCTCAAGCAATAGCTCGATTGATTGCACTTGTAGCATTTGCTAAGGATGGGTTTAACATATGAGTTGTTGGTCAGATGCTCGCCTTGATGGTATTCTTTCCCACCATCTATTATGCGTCCCTCTCCTCTTAGATGCCTCTTACGTTGCTTTGTACTCAGGCCGATCAATCGTCCCTAACGGCTACCTCTATTTGTCGTTTCACTGCCAATTTTCTTGCAGCAATCATCAATGCTCGATTTTTGGTCTCCATGAGGTAAGAGATGTAATAAGCTCCGATATTATTTCGAATTGCTAGTTTGAGCTCATCCATGAAGTGAGATACCTGCTGCCATTTGGCCTCGCCTATATGTGTTCGATAAGAAGTTAAAACTCCTACTTGTTACTCGTTGATGTTTCGTTGTCCTAGTGTACACCTCTTATATTGATGGAATTGTTACTCGTTGATGTTTCGTTGTCCATTGTACACCTCTTATATCGATGGAAAGTGTGTTGCTTGTAGTGTTGTGTAGAAAGTGTCCCTTTAACTTCTTTTGCATTTTCCCTTATGGGGTGAAGCGTCCCTTCCCTTTCCGTCTACGTTCGTGTCACGACCCGCACCCGAAATTTGGGCATGAGTCGTGGGTACGTCCAGCCTACGACGCAGCATCGGCGGTAGAACGCTGTCTAGGTCACAATAAATACTAACATAACTCACAACCTGTCAATGATATCAACTCCATGAGGAGGACAATATACATCTCACAATAGCTCATAATGCAAACTCAATCACAACAACTATAAGAGTATAAAGCACGATAAAAGATAAGAAGAATGACATAGTTAAACACCATGTCTCAAAATAAAGATGAACCACAGTCTAGCTGTCTAACATAAAGTCTCCACAAGTCCCAACATAAACTCAGAATAAGTCTAAACATAAACTGAAATAAATCTCAAATAAGTCTCAGTGCATAAGATAAATACTGTCTAGATAGCTGCAGGTAATGTCTCCTCTAAAGGAATAGTCTCCTCTAAGATCTCTGGTGTGTAGTCTGCATCTATACCTGGTCCGTAATGTGTGGGACAGAAGTCCTCAAGACCCTCTGGAAAAAATATCCAGTCAGGATTGGAGCGAAGTACAAGCACTAACAGCAGTTCTACATATATTGACAAAAACTATAATACAGTGTAAAGAAATACAAGATAGATATGAATACTGACAATAAACAAAACTGGAATAATGAATACTGGAATAAGGAAATACTGGAGCATATCATCATCAATGTTACATCTAGCAATCAATAGAAATACAAGTGTATGCTAGAACAATGAACTGGAATATAAGTAAATGCTAGAGCAGTAACTAGAACATAGGGAATACTAGATCCATAAACTAGAGATACATGTCGAGAACATCTAGCTAAGTGTGTGAAACATCAGCATATCATGTGATCGGCTTGGGACTGATTAGGCTTGTTACATATGATTAGCTATGATTCATGTAAGGTCAGGCTAACCATCCGGATAGCTATGATGCGAGCAATAGTCAGGCTAATCACATGTAACAGGCTATGAGGCATGTAATGGTCAGGCTGCACCGACGTGAGGTGTGGGTGAGCTATGATGCATGTAGAGTTGGGTATGATCACATAAGCTACTAATATTTTTCCGTTTTTTCAGCTAGCACGATGGATTCCAAATCATGACTCCTCGTGACAGGTCTCGATGATGCCAACTCGTGTATACAACAGTGTTAGAATCATGTACGCCATACAACTAAAATTATAGAGATAATCAACATAATAAAAACTGTCAGAGAATGTACTCGCCTGTGGTCCTTAGCTGACAATACCAATGTCCTGTTTTCGGGATCTCGTATGAATTATCCAACAGTCCTATAGACATTATTTAATGATAATACAAATCAGTCGATACACCAACACACAATCAATAACACAATGAACTCAGAGACTACGCTAGGGGGTGACACTTGTTATCTACAGGGTCAAGTGTGTAATTGCACGGATGTCACGTCTGTAATTGCTGTGCATAACAGACAGTCAAATAATTCGGGTCTCGTCAGTACGTCAGTGTACATAAGGCATTCTACTAATAATTCACATGGTCACAGGTCAATGTAACTACGGGATATCCGTAATTAACACTAGGGTCTCATAATACATCTATAAATATACATATAGTCATAACTAGCATATAACATTAATTACTTACAATTTATATGTATACCAATTAAATACATATACAATATATATATGTATATATATACTAATTGAATTCATATACTATATATATATATATATGTATATATATACACCAATTATATACATATTAACATATACTAATGGAATACATATACTATACATATATATACTAATTGAATTAATATACTCTCTCTCTCTCTCTCTCTCTATATATATATATATATATATATATACCAATTATACATATTAAACATATACTAATGGAATACCTAAATATATACATATACCCATATACAAATATACCAATGAACAATACGCGTATACGCGTACGAGTGCGTGTACGCAACAAGGAGGAGAAACTCGAACCTTGCGCGCGGGAACGAGGTGTTCGACGAGTCATCGAGGTGGGTGCTCGGTTCAGTCGTGGACAGCGGGTAAGCGTGTTCTTCGGCGAGTTCTGGCCATGACAAGAGTGGTCGGGGTGTTCTCAGGCGATCTGCGGCTCCGGCGGTCGTGCAACAGGTTCTCCAGCTTCAGGCGAACGCAATCAGGCGTTGTGCAGGCGTTCAGCGGGTTGGCGGGGTTCACGACGGGTCTGGAGGGTGCGTGATGGTCGGGATGGCGTCGTTCAGCGGTGCTCGGGGTGCAGCGTTCGGTTGAGGGCAGCAGGACAACGGATTCCGGCAGGGGGTTCTGGTCGACGGGCAGTCGGCTCCAGTAGCGGGTCATCGAGCAGTGTGCAGGCGAACGACGGAGGGGTTCTGTTCTGGCGGGTTAACTCCGGCGAGGGGGTTCAACAGGGATGATGGGAAAGAGAGATGAAGGTGGTGATGAATAGTAAGGGGGAAGGGTTACGACTGGGAGTAGGTTAGGTTTAGAAAAGAAAAGGAAAAAGTAAAGAAAAGGAATTTATATATGTATAGTATTTTGTTGACCTAGAATAAGGGCTTGGTCAACACTTGGAAAAAGGGCTTGTCATGAAGATATTTCAAGGGCTATGATTCAATAGATTCAAAATGGATGGCTAGGATTACATTTGGTTCAAAGTTTGGAGGGCTATGGTTTGAGGAGGTTGATGTTGAGTTACACACCCAAAAATTATGGAAAAAATTCACATGAAGGAGAAATGAGTTTCTTTACGTGTTGTGTCCAATGGGGTGGACACCTTAATGCACTTTTGCATAAAAGTGCCCAACAATTGAAAAATTGCACAAAGTTAGGTTTATGGTTTAATTTAATTAAAATAAATATAATTTGTGTTCTAAAATGAATTAGAAGTACATGGGGCTAAAAACAGGTGGGACACAAGTGTCATGAATGAAGTAGACTCAGAATAGAATATTATCCTAATTTGGGTTGCACAAAATGGGTCGAGATTGTGTCTCCAATTTCGATTGGAACGAACAAGGATACAAAGTTGGATTTATTTAGAATTAAATATAGTCGGTTGCGACGAATGTTGTGCGACTAAAATGAAGCACATCAAGGCATAGTTATGACTTACAGAAGGATCACAATAAAAGACTGGCACGTCTACGACAAGAGTGTGAAATTAGTTGGAAGACAGTGGCTAATGTAGTGCTCTAATTATCGAAACAACGGTAAAGTGCAACAATCAAATAAAATCACAGCAATTTAAATATAAATAATTATCATACAATCATTTACACATTAAATTATGAAAAGACAAAAATACCCCTAATCTGAAATGTGGTTGTGACAAGTTTACCCTCCTTAAAAGAATTTCGTCATCGAAATTAAAATTAAACTAGCACAAGAACAAACAATCAAACAAAGAATTATACCTCAAGTCTCGAAGAGATACGGATACTGCTCGCGTATTTCGTCCTCTCTTTCCCAGGTTGACTCGCCTGGAGAGTGATGTTTCCATGTAACACGAACCAAGAGAATAGTCTGGTTCCGCAATACTTTCTCTCTACGATCCAAGATCTCCACGAGTTGTTCGGGATTACTGAGAGTCGGTCCAACCTCGATCTCCGAGTGATCTAGTACGTGACTAGGGTCTGCCACGTACCGTCTTAGCTGCGACACGTGGAACACGTAATGCACTCCATCTAGAGCAGGCGCTAAGTCCAGTCTATAGGCCACTACACCGACCCTTGCAAGAATACTGAAGGGCCCGATGTATCGTGGACTAAGCTTTCCGCCTCTACCAAAACGAATCGTGTCCCGTGTCGGAGAAATCCGTAGGAACACCAAATCACCAACCTAGAACAAACAGTCTTAACACGCAATGTAAAACAAAACAATCACAAACCAAAAACAAAACAAAACCTATACCTGAAACTCTAGGGGTCTACAGTGGCTATCGGCCCAATGCCGCTGTCTGTCCTGCGCCACTCGCAGTCTGTCTCTGATGAGTTTCACCTTTTCTGCTGCATCCACGACCATTTCTGGTCCTAACAAAGCTCTCTCTCCAACATCATCCCAAGATAACGGTGTACGACACCTTCGTCCATATAAAGCCTCGAATGGTGACATCTCGATGCTGGCTTGATAGCTGTTGTTGTAAGCAAACTCTACTAGGTGTAAATGATCCTCCCAAGAACCTCCGAGATCCAAAACGCAAGTGCGTAGCATATCTTCAAGAGTCTGAATAGTCCTTTCGGACTGCCCGTCTGTCTAGGGGTGATAGGCGGTACTGAACTTGAGCTGAGTGTCCAAGCTAGCCTGCAGACTCCTCCAGAAATGGAAAGTGAAATGACTATCCCGATCGAGACTATACTCACGGGAACTCCATGTAATCTGACAATCTGTCGCACGTACATCTCTGCTAGCTTCTCTGTCGATGTACCCACTTTGAAAGGCAAGAAGTGGGCTGATTTGGTCAACCTATCCACGATGACCCAAATCGCGTTCTTTCCTCCTGGAGAACGTGGAAGCCCTGAAACGAAGTCCATAGTCACGGGCTCCCACTTTCATTCTGGAATAGGTAAAGGTTGAAGCAATCCTCCTGGCCTCTGTCGATCTGCTTTTATCTGCTGGCACACTAAACACCGGGATACAAAGCGTGCTACCTCGCACTTCATACCATACCACCATACGTGCTCCCTCAGATCTCGATACATCTTGTTGGCACCGGGATACATCGAGTACTGAGAGCGATGTGCCTCCTGCAAAACCTCTTCGCGCAGCTCTCCACTTGGCACGCACATCCTCGTGCCATGCCGTAAAGATCTATCATCCGCAATAGTGAAGTCATCTGTCAATCCTGTCCGAACCTGTGCCCTGATACTCCTCAGAGTCTCATCATCATACTGTGCAGCTCTAATTCTATCCATCAGCTCTGATTGTATATGCAATCCCCACATCTGAATCTCAACACCTGGAACTAGTACTTCAATTCCCAAGCTCTCTAGATCGGCCAATAAGTGTCTATCTGTAGTCAAGTACATAGCCATCGAATACCTGCTCAAGGCATCGACGACTACGTTGGCCTTTCCTAGATGGTACTGTAATGAGATGTCAAAGTCTTTCATCAACTCTAACCACCTCCTCTGCCTCATGTTCAGCTCCTTCTGCGTAAACACGTACTTCAAGCTCTTGTGGTCCGTGAAGATCTCCACACGCTCTCCGTACATATAGTGTTTCCACAGCTTTAGAGCGAAGATAACTGCTGCTAACTCCAAATCGTGGGTGGGGTAGTTCTTTTCATGAGGGCGTAATTGTCTTGAAGCATAGGCAATTACTTTCCCGTGCTGTTGAAGAACGCATCCAAAACCTTTTCCTGAAGCATCACTGTAGATAGTGAATCCACCTGTCCCTGATGGCAACGTCAAAACTGGCGCTGTCGTCAATCTCTTCTTCAGCTCATCAAATGCGGCTTGACATTCCTCTGTCCAGACAAAATCCACATCTTTCTTGGTCAGCCTAGTCATTGGTTCTGCAATCTTGGAGAAGTCTTGTACAAACCTTCTATAGTATTCTGCTAGCCCGAGAAAACTCCTAATCTCAGCTACCGAACTGGGGGTAGCCTATGACTCCACTGTCTCTATCTTCTTTGGGTTAACTGAAATTCCGTCACCCGTCACCATATGTCCAAGGAATTCAACCTTGTCAAGGAAGAACTCACACTTTGAAAGCTTCCCGTACAACTCTTCCTTCCTGAGAGTCTCCAAGACTAGCCTCAAGTGCTCTTCGTGCTCCTCTGGGGTCTTCGAATACACAAGAATGTCGTCAATGAACACCACTACGAACTTGTCAAGGTACCGATGGAATACCTTGTTCATCAAGTTCATGAATACTGCTGGTGCATTGGTTAAACCAAACGGCATTACTGTGAATTCAAACTGGCCATATCTGGTCCGAAAAGCTGTCTTCGGTATGTCTTCCTTCTTCACCTTCACCTGGTGATCGCCTGACCTCAAGTCTATCTTTGAAAACACCTTCGCTCCGCTCAACTGATCGAAAAGATCATCTATCCTCGGCAGCGGGTATTTGTTCTTGATAGTGAGGTTGTTTAGAGCTCTATAATCGATACACATGCGTACCGTGCCATCCTTCTTCGGTACGAACAATACCGGAGCTCCCCATGGTGATGAACTAGATCTAATAAAACCTTTGTCCTGCAGCTCCTCAACTTGCTTCTTCAGTTCTACCAGCTCGCTATTGTTGACTCTATAGACATGTTGTGAAATGGGCTCCGCTCCTGGTATCAAGTCTATAGAAAATTCAACATCTCTGTCTGGCGGCAAACCTGGCAACTCCTCTAGAAATACATCCAGGACTTCCGCTATCAGAGGATGTGGTAACTCCTCTGCTTCCTTTCTAGCTCCATAAAAAGTGCCTCTGCTCTGCTTTGCTGCTCCTCTGGCGATCTCAAACTCTGGTTCTCCTGGTGGTCGAAATATTACTCTGCCTCCGTGACAATCTATAGAAGTATGGTGTTTACTCAACCAGTCCATTCCGAGTACAATATCGTATCCCGGAAGCGGCATGACGAGTAAACTCACGCTCAACTCTCGGCCTTCCAATGATACTCTCTGATCCTTGCAATAATCACGGAATAGGATAATGCCTCCTCTAGTCATGATCTTGCTAGTCCTATCTAATGGTTCCGTTTCTAAACGATGCTTAAGAGCATAAGATACAGATACGAAACTATGGGAAGCGCCAGAATCAAATAATGCAAGTGCTGGAATAGAATCGAGAGAAAGTGAACCTGAAATCACGTCTCCAGCTGGCTCGGCCTCCTCAGTCGTCATGGCGTAAGCTCGTCCCTGTGGTGCTCCTCTCTGCTGCTGCTGGTGCTGAGCAAACCTCTGCTGCTGTGGTGGAAGTGGAGGTCCCCTCTGCTTGCCTCTTGGTACAGTAGGTACTCTGGCTGGTCCTCTCGGAGCAGCTGCTCCACCCTGACGAGCCTGGATAGATGGACAGTCCCTAAGCTGATGTGCTGATGATCTACAGGACAAACAAGTACCCAATCTCTTCCTGCAGATGTCTCTGGTATGTCCCATTTTTTCGCAATACGCACACTGGGCAACAGGCTGATTCTGTCTCTGTGGCTGTTGCTGCTGGATGTGTCCTCGAACTGGTGCCTGCTGCTGCTGCTGCTGCTGCTGGTACGGCCTCTGTTGTTGAAAGTGTGGGCGCTTGGCCGGTCCTGTGTTACCACCTGTTCCTCCAGAAGTGTCGCGTCCTCTCTTGGGCCTGAGGTCCAAGTCATCTTCAGCAATCTGGGCATCCATCAGAATACCCTCAAATGTAGCAGTGCGTCGTCCAAAAGTACGAGACTTGATCTCTCTATTCAATCCCTTCCTGAATTTCCGTGCTCTGTCTCCTGGGTCTCGAATCATTGATGGCGTGAATCGACTCAATCGGCAAAACTCCGCGGCGTATTCGTCGACTGACATGCTTCCTTTGACTAAGTCATGGAACTGACTTTCCAATACTCCCAAAACTACGTCAGGAAAGAACTTCTCCTTGAAAAGCTCCTTGAAGGCTTTCCAAGTAAGTCCTTCGACAGCGAGTCTCGGCTCTGTACGATACCACGTCAGCGCGATATCAAACATCTGACTGTCAGCGGCCTCGATCTGAAGAATCTCCGGAATCTGCGCCAAACGCAAGTTCCTCTCTATATCCTCTAACCAATCGTCAGCATAGAGTATCCCCTCAGTGCCTTTGAACTCTCGAGGCATCATCCTCTTTAAGTCCACTATAGTACCTGGCCTGTGCTGCTGGCCAGGATGCTGCTGTTGTCGTGCTACTCTCTCCACAGCCTGGAGAGCCACCTGATGAGCATTCTCCATGCTCTCTCTCATCAACTCTGTCTGTGCCTGGTGCGCCTCTGCTTGCACCCTCTGAGCCTCGGCTTGAACACGTTGAGCTTCTGTTGTCACTCTCTAGGCCTCTAACATGCCCTGGATCAGTGTGAACATCTGTGCCCCGTCAGTGGGCACACCTTCGGGAACCGGTGTCGGTGGTGGTGGAAGGTTGTCCGTCGCAGCTGGGGCAATCCTCTGAACAGGTGGAAGATGTCTGTTCGTCAGGTCGAGAGGTGGCAGACCTCTCTGAAGCTGCTGCTCCCAATCTCAAGGGCCTAGTCTTCGGCGACATCCTGAAGACAGATCGAAAAAAATCAATTAAGGTAATAGATACGATATCATCAAGGAAGGACAGTAAAATTTCAAAGGAAGTAATCACTCAGAATAGCACTGTAAGATCAAAATTTTCCTAGTTGTGATTGAGCATACTCTCATCATAAATCCTATTTCCTATATCCTATCGCAGGCTCGCAGTAGTACAACTAAGTTGTCGCACTACCACGACATCGCACAACTTGCGAAGCTTAGACCTGCATGTGCCACCACTAAAAACGTGTCACGACCCGCACCCGGAATTTGGGCATGAGTCGTGGGTACGTCCAGCCTACGCCGCAGCATCGGCGGTAGAACGCTGTCTAGGTCACAATAAATACTAACATAACTCACAACCTGTCAATGATATCAACTCCATGAGGAGGACGATATACATCTCACAATAGCTCATAATGCAAACTCAATCACAACAACTATAAGAGTATAAAGCACGATAAAAGATAAGAAGAATGACATAGTTAAACACCATGTCTCAAAATAAAGATGAACCACAGTCTAGCTGTCTAACATAAAGTCTCCACAAGTCCCAACATAAACTCAGAATAAGTCTAAACATAAACTGAAATAAACTTCAAATAAGTCTCAGTGCATAAGATAAATACTGTCTAGATAGCTGCAGGTAATGTCTCCTCTAAAGGAATAGTCTCCTCTAAGATCTCTGGTGTGTAGTCTGCATCTATACCTGGTCCGTAATGTATGGGACAGAAGTCCTCAAGATCCTCTGGAAAAAATATCCAGTCGGGATTGGAGCGAAGTACAAGCACTAACAGCAGTTCCACATATATTGACAAAAACTATAATACAGTGTAAAGAAATACAAGATATATATGAATACTGGCAATAAACAAAAATGGAATAATGAATACTGGAATAAGGAAATACTGGAGCATATCATCATCAATGTTACATCTAGCAATCAATAGAAATACAAGTGCATGCTAGAACAATGAACTGGAATATAAGTAAATGCTAGAGCAATAAAGAGAACATAGGGAATACTAGATCCATAAACTAGAGATACATGTCAAGAACATCTAGCTAAGTGTGTGAAACATCAGTATATCATGTGATCGGCTTGGGACTGATCATGCTTGTTACATATGATTAGCTATGATTCATATAAGGTCAGGCTAACCATCCGGATAGCTATGATGCGAGCAATAGTCAGGCTAATCACATGTAACAGGCTATGAGGCATGTAATGGTCAGGCTGCACTGACGTGAGGTGTGGGTGAGTTATGATGCATGTAGAGTTGGGTATGATCACATAAGCTACTAATATTTTTCCGTTTCCCCAGCTAGCACGATGGATTCCAAATCACGACTCCTCGTGACAGGTCTCGATGATGCCAACTCGTGTATACAACAGTGTCAGAATCATGTACGCCATACAACTAGAATTATAGAGATAATCAACATAATGAAAACTGTCAGAGAATGTACTCGTCTGTGGTCCTTAGCTGGCAATACCAATGTCCTGTTTTCGGGATCTCGTATGAATTATCCAACAGTCCTATAGACATTATTTAATGATAATACAAATCAGTCGATACACCAACACACACAATCAATAACACAATAAACTCAGAGACTACCTAGGGGGTGACACTTGTTATCTACAGAGTCAAGTGTGCGTCTAGTTGCACGGATGTCACGTCTGTAATTGCTATGCATAACAGACAGTCAAATAATTCGGGTATCGTCAGTACGTCAGTGTACATAAGGCATTCTACTAACAATTCACATGGTCACAGGTCAATGTAACTACAGGATATCCGTAATTAACACTAGGGTCTCATAGTACATCTATAAATATACATATAGTCATAACTAGCATATAACATTAATTACTTACAATTTATATGTATACCAATTAAATACATATACAATATATTTATGTATATATATACTAATTGAATTCATATACTATATATATATATATATATATATATATGTATATATATACACCAATTATATACATATTAACATATACTAATGGAATACATATACTATACATATATATATGTATATATATACACCAATTATATACATATTAACATATACTAATGGAATACATATACTATACATATATATATGTATATATATACTAATTGAATTCATATACTATATATATATATATGTATATATATATATATATACCAATTATACATATTAAACATATACTAATGGAATACCTAAATATATACATATACCCATATACCAATATACCAATGAACAATACGCGCATACGCGTACGAGTGCGTGTACGCAACAAGGAGGAGAAACTCGAACCTGTGCGCGCGGGAACGAGGTGTTTGATGAGTCGTCGAGGAGGGTGCTCGGTTCAGTCGTGGACAGCGGGTTCTCCGGCGAGTTCTGGCCGTGACGAGAGTGGCCGGGGTGTTCTCAGGCGATCTGCGGCTCCGGCAGGTTCAGGCGGTCGTGCAACGGGTTCTCCAGCTTCAGGCGAACGCGGTCAGGCGTTGTGCAGGCGTTCAGCGGGTCGGCGGGGTTCACGGCGGGTCTTGAGGGTGCAGGATGGTCGGGATGGCGTCGTTCATCGGTGCTCGGGGTGCAGCGTTCGGTTGAGGGCAGCGGGACAGCGGATTCCGGCGGGGGGTTCTGGTCGACGGGCAGTCGGCTCCAGTAGCGGGTCGTCGAGCAGTGTGCAGGCGAACGGCGGAGGGGTTCATTCCGGCGGGTTAACTCCGGCGAGGGGGTTCGACAGGGATGATGGGAAAGAGAGATGAAGGTGGTGATGAATAGTAAGGGGGAAGGGTTACGGCTGGGAGTAGGTTAGGTTTAGAAAAGAAAAGGAAAAAGTAAAGAAAAGGAATATATATATGTATAGTATTTGGTTGACCTAGAATAAGGGTTTGGTCAACACTTGGAAAAAGGGCTTGTCATGAAGATATTTCAAGGGCTATGATTCAAAATGGATGGCTAGGATTGCATTTGGTTCAAAGTTTGGAGGGCTATGGTTTGAGGAGGTTGATGTTGAGTTACACACTCCCAAAAATTATGAAAAAAATTCACATGAAGGAGAAATGAGTTTCTTCGCGTGTTGTGTCCAATGGGGTGGACACCTTAATGCACTTTTGCATAAAAGTGCCCAACAATTGAAAAATTGCACAAAGTTAGGTTTATGGTTTAATTTAATTAAAATAAATATAATTTGTGTTCTAAAATGAATTAGAAGTACATGGGGCTAAAAACAGGTGGGACACAAGTGTCATGAATGAAGTAGACTCAGAATAGAATATTATCCTAATTTGGGTTGCACAAAATGGGTCGAGATTGTGTCTCCAATTTCGATTGGAACGCACAAGGATACAAAGTTGGATTTATTTAGAATTAAATATAGTCGGTTGCGACGAATGTTGTGCGACTAAAATGAAGCACATCAAGGCATAGTTATGACTTACAGAAGGATCACAATAAAAGACTGGCACGTCTAGGACAAGGGTGTGAAATTAGTTGGAAGACGGTGGCTAGTGTAGTGCTCTAATTATCGAAGCAACGGTAAAGTGCAACAATCAAATAAAATCACAACAATTTAAATATAAATAATTATCATGCAATCATTTACACATTAAATTATGAAAATACGAAAATATTCCTAATCTGAAAAGTGGTAGTGACAGTTCGTCGTACAACCTATCCAATTGAACTGATTCCCCTGACTTCAATCGACAGACCCCCAACTTCAACTTCTTGTCCGCTGAGATCTTCATGTTGTGGAAGAATTCCAACAACCAATCCATGAAATCTTCGATACCGATATCTTCATAAAAGATCGAAATATCGACCTTCAACTTGAAGTCATCTCCTCTATACAGACCTTTTCCACGACCCCCACATTAATAAGCATAGCCGTCATTAAACCGACCTCCCTCACGAAAATTGTTTCTTACGTAGCCATTGCGATCACATCTGCTGACATTGCGATAATCGTCGTAATTTTGTCGGTCATGAAACATGTTATCGTCACCATCGTCATCACGACCATGCATGGTGAGATCATCAAACTCTTCACTCGAGCTAAGAGAATCTACAGGAACCTCCGCGGACGGTTCTCTCACTCCAATGCTTGAACATCCTCAGGAGGTCACGAACATTGCTCACTCATGAAGCCAAATATCATTCTCGAACTAGTTGTCTCAACGGTCCCTGAAAGCCTTATGTTTGCTTAACTCGCTGGACGTGTAGGATCAGTTTCCACGAAGAGACTTCGATGCAACGAACCGCCGCAAAGAGGCCTTCGTGCCCATGGTCTTTGTTAGGAAGATGTTCGCTGTCGCAGTTGTTTGTTCCAACCATATCTTGTGACACGTTGGCACTCCTATACTACCTGGCACAACACAAAAAAACCGATCACTGAAATCGACCTACGACCCAAGATAGGACTGGAACCACAATTCTCAAACACGAGAATCAACAAGAGATCTACTCACGATCAATAAGAAAATCAATATTCTTCAATTTAACATCCTTCTACATACCATAAGTAGCTAACTTTGTAGAGAAATAAGGAAGTTAATTTTGGAGATTTATTACCAGCTGTAACGCCTGTTAACAGCTGTAAATTTATTAACAGCTATAAAGTCTGTTAACAGTTGTACCTTTATTGACAGCAGTAAATTTTCTTGATTAGGGGAATCTGCTTATGTTCATTCATATTTTCTTGTATGTAGGGTTGTCTATATTAACCTACTGTTGTACAGATCAAAAATCAATGAAGTTTTTTTTTTCTTACAATAATGTCCCTTTTTCTTCTACATGATATCAGAGCTGTGAGGCTCGATTCTTTGTTTTTTTTTTCTTTGGCCTTAATCGCCATTTGACTCCCTCTCTCCTTTTTTTTCTTTCCTATTTTTCGGCCTTAATCGTCGTTTGACTTTTGTTCTCCAATCGGCCTTCACTGCCGGGAAAATATCTGAGTTCGGCCATTGCCAGTGTTGCTAGAATCGCACCAAATTAAGCCATGTCAGAGACATCCAAAATCGACAACTGTCACGCTCCAGTCCCAAAACGAATGGGACCAGACACGTGGCAATGGCCAGCTGGTACGACTCCGTAAGGCTTTCCAATTTAATAGACCCGACGAAGTGCACTTACGCTGTCCAAGGTTAAGTGATCAAGCTAAATATCTATTTCTAATATCCAACAACTAAACTAAATCTCAATCCATGGTAAATAAATCTCAAGAAGGAACGATACGCATCATTAGTCTGCAGCCCAATAATACATCCGTTCGAATAGGCCAAAAGAACAATATAGGCCTATAAACACTAGGCTATAAAAGCAGAATCAAAATGGAAAGTAGTACATGACTGAAATAGCTGAAAGATATAAAGATACCTGCAACGATGTCCAGCACTCCACTAGATCAAGTATCATGCAACATGCTCAAATAACCTGGAAGGGTACCAGGTCCTCAGAGGGACGTAACAAGATACAAAAAGTACATGCCATAATGTAAATACCGAGTAAAGTAAATCAGGGTGAACTATCTTCCTAAGTGAATGCAATTTGAGGACAATTTAGTGCGTATGGGAAGTGTAGGCTAGACATATGCTGACGTAATTCATCAATCGTCGTGACTTGCTAGTATATGCCACATATGCTACCCATGTTGGGGCAATCTGCATATATAATAACGTCCAACGCTCCGAAGAGCGTGGTATCTGCATAAATAAATACGTCCAACGTTCTGAAAAGCGTGGTATCTACATGACGTCCAACACCCTGAAGAGTGTGGTATCTGCACATGTAACGTCTAACGCTCCAAAGAACGCGGTATCTGCATAAATATATATGTCTGTATCGCTCCGAAGAACGCGATATCTGTATAAAGGAGGTAGGTGTCCCATACGCCTACTAGTCGTCCTCCCTGCCTAATGCCAATGTACAAGTCTCAAGTGCGACGTGGACATCTCGTAACTATATGCAAGTCACTAAGAACCATACAACTCCGCTAAATACCATCACACGTGCTACTCGCACCGATGACCAGTCAAGTGCGTAAGTCCGTGTCCTATCATGAACTCACTCTGTGACGTGGAATGATATGTGTCAAGGCCTCAGAGTTAAAATCATAACTCCCCAACTTTAGGTGCGTCCACTAGACACTAGGTCAAACACAAGTCCTAACGTCAACGTCTTCGTCGACTGCACCCGAGGCATACTTAAAAGCGCACAGTTATAAAATATTCAGAGCACAAGGTATATGAATAATAATAACTGAATTTAAATAGTACAACAAGGCAAGATATACTTGCCTCGAAGCCAGGCGAAGATTCGAACACGAACTCGCCAGGGAAGTAGCGCTACAATGGAAACTGGAGCAGATATCTCCGGATGCTGTCACAAATATCACCAACAGTCCCGAAATGAGTGAGATACACAGAAAAGCATATACATACGTCCAATTTGGACACAAGGGCAAAAATGTAGTTTCTAGTCAACACGAGGTCCACAAGTGGGGCCGTCTTGTACCGAAAAACGTGCCAGAGTCAAAGTTCTTCAAATTCGTCAAACTTAGTATCTATGAATCCAGAACGATGATACGAACCCAACGGAACATCCAGAACTGAATTCCGATGAGCCGATCACGAAATCGTCCCTCATGTGTAACCGTGGGGCCCACGAAATGACGTTTTATCAACGTTCTCAGAATCGAACCAAACTTGGGTCACAAGACCAGTGTAACGCTGCGAATCCGATGGCGCAAGTTTCGTTACGAAACGACAGGCACACACGAAATTAGGACGAGTGTCAGAACATGCCGATACGGTACTTTTCGACGGATACACGTTAAGTTCGATGTGCACGCACATCCAAATCAAGTTCCGCGAAAGTCCACACGTCCATGTTGACGATACGCGCCTTTCGGTGCAATCGGTATGCGAGGAGGTTGTCCGGTTTGTAGGGACCAACTCCGTATCGAAGATTTACAAGTTTTATAAAAATTGTTTTTCTCATGATTTGGAACTCTAAATACTAACAATAGAATGCAAGCTAAAATATTCTAATTGAACACATTACAAAAGGGTTAAATAGGGTTCATACCTGAAGAATCGGTTCAAGGATCAGATGAGCGAGGAGGGAGATATCACTTCGCGAATCTGGGAGGTTGAACTCGGATCTCTGAACTCGGGTTCGAGTCGCGGTTCCTCGCGGCCGCGGGGTGGAGATGTTCAGCCACGGCGAGGCTCGGGGACACTAGAGGGAGGTTGGCCAGCAGGGGGTGCTCGCCGGTGGTCGGGGCTCTCCGGGAGTTGCCGGCGACGCTGCAGCAGTGGCCAGAACAGCAACGGCAGTAGCTACAGCAGCAGTAGGCGCAGCAGCAGCAGCAGCTGCTGCGGCAGCTGGGGCCAGGACGACGTCGGCCAACGGACAGCGGGGCGAGGGCACGGGGGTAAAGGTGATGGTCGTGGTGAAGATCCTGTGCGTCGTGTTGACAGTGTCGGTGGTAGCTTTGTTGAAGGTGATGGTGTTCGTCGGTGGCAAATGGCGAGATGTGGTGGTGGCTACGGGCTGCTGCGGCAGTGGCGGAGGTGATGGTGGCGATGAAGGTGGCTGCTGCGGGTGGTTCGTGGAGGAGAGTTGGCAGCGGGTTGGCCGGAGGGGTGGTCCGCGGTGGAGGCGTGGGTGTAGGAGGAGAGTTGAAGAAGAAGAAGAATGAAGAAGAAGGTGAGGGAATCGGCTGGTGATTAAGTAGAGGGAGGAGAGAGAGTGGGGGGGGGGGAGATTCCTAGTTTTTTTCTAGGGATTAGGGTCGGCCACATGTGGGGGGGGGGGGAGGGTTGTGTGTGTGAGTTAATATAGAGTGTATATGTGGTTATGATGGTGTAGGAGTTTGAATCAAGGGTCTTAATTCAACATGAAAAGTTGTACATAGCAAAAGGGGAGAGAGGATGACAAGACCGGTCATGTGAGGTTGGGGGAGGGTTTCTTCATTGGCTTTAACTAATAGGGTGGTGACACCTAGCACCATTTTTTTCATTAAGCCCCTCAACATTTGGGTGTTTGTACATGAAGGAAAAATGGTGATGATTTGGTGTGGAAAGTGGTGTTTGGTGTTTTGTAGTGTGAGGGAGTGTTGTGTGTTTTGTATGGGCCTCATGAATGGGTGTTAGGTTAAGTTGAGGTTAAGTTGAATCATTGTACCAATTTAGTTAAAATTAGTGTCAATGGTCTTCTTTAATTAATTTAAAGTGCATAGGATTTAAATTGGGTGGGACACAAGTGTCATGGACGTAGTAGACTCGGAATAGATTATTGTCATAAATTTGGTTGTGAGAAAATGGTCGAGGTTGTCTCCAATTTCGATTGGAACGGACAAGAATGCAAAGTTGGTTTTATTTGGATTTAAAATTAGAAAATGTGCACGAATATTGTAAAATTAAAATGAAGCACAAGAGAGTGCATTTACGAGTGACACAAAGGTCAAGATTGAAGATTGGCTTGACTAGGTCAAGGATGTGAAATTTGTTGGAAGGCAAATGCTAGTGCATTGTTCTAAATAATTAAGAAATGCCAAGGTGCAACGAGAGAATAAAATAAATAGATGAATTTATAACTCTAGTTAATTCAAAATAATTCTAAATTGATCCCTAATATCTCACTAAGCTAAGTATACATAAAAATTGGGTGAGGGGGTTTACAACAACACTGCTACCAAGACTGAAGATGTGGCACCGCATCCAGCAACGGGGGAATTGTAACAAATTCAATCAGCATACCCGACTGAATGGAAAAAAACTACTTGAAGTGGTCACAGCTTGTTGCACCACTTTAAAAGGTAAAGGAAAAATAAGCCATCTGCTTGTAACATGGCCGAAGGAAGGGGATCCTTGGTACGATGCTTGGAATGAGGATGATTCACTTGTCATGGCTTGGCTGTGG
>JAYESA010000015.1:73234391-73331891 GCA_036927795.1 Iris macrosiphon | reverse complement strand
CCGGTCGTCTTCTAGCCGTCGAGGAGCGGTACGATCTTGGCAGCAACTTCGGCGACACAAGTAGCCGTTTTCTCCTCTCCGAAGAGGAGTGGCTCGCTCGCACGAAGCAGAGGAAGGAAGGCGACGCCTACTCCGACGGTGACAAAAGTTATGGTAGTGGGCGCGGCAAGCCAAGAGGTCGTGGCCGCGGCAACACGAACTACGGCAAAGGCAACGCGTCCAGTGGCACGCGCGACAAGAAGGGTGAGTGCCACAATTGTGGCATCTACGGCCACTGGGCGAAGGACTGCTGCAAGCCGAAGCGCGATGAGCGTGCCAATCTGACGCAAATAGAAGACGATGAACCAACACTGCTCATGGCCATGCTATATGAGGAAAAAGTGCAGATCCATGAAGAGAAGGTGCAACAAAGATTAAAAGGCGACGAGATCGGTAAAGTTTCAGTTGGTCAAGTAGATCATTTGAAAGATGCTTTTGGCGATATGATTCACCATCAAGATCTTTCTTGTGAACATGAAGTCATATTGGAAAAAATCCCAGAAGAGATTTCTCCAGATTCCAACCCGTGTCAGAATATTCTGACAGAACCCAAAGAGAGTGCTGAAGAGTTTCAGAATGGATGTCCTGAAGAACTGAGGAATGTGTCCTCGTGGGTGGATCTGCTTGTGCAAGAAATGATGAGTGCAGCAGGCTGGGATGACGTTCGTGGCCGCACTACCAAGTTCTTGGAAGCTTTTGAAAGAACTGTTCTTGCCAACACCAATACTTCAAAGGAGCAAGAGATTGCTTCGTTAAAAGAACAGCTGCAGTGCTTCTTGAAAGACAGCGTGGTTACTGACGAGGAAGAAGGGGTCTATGAAGATAGGGAGTCCCAAAATGGGGAGGATTATCACCAGGTGGTCTTGGATGCTAATGATGTCGCACAATCTAAAGAGGAGCCCAGAAATGGGGATAATCATCAGCTGGTCTCCGATGGGCAGATCGAAATTGGGGAAACTGTTGAAGCTGTTTCCGAAGTCAAAGAACATGAACAAGAAGTTAAAGTGATCAAGGAGGTAAAAAAGAAGGCACAGGCACTAAAAGAAATGCGGGATTATTCATTCCTGCTCTCGGATGATGCTGATTTTTCTGTTTTGGATAAGGGGCAGCAGCAGCAGCCTGTAGTCCGAAAGCGAGCTCCAAATTCTGATGATCGTCCAGCTCAAGATTCATTGAAGCTCAAACCACCCATGGGCAAGCATATGCCTGCGAGCCCCGTGTCCAATGGCGACCAGATGAAGATTTCTTTTGCGAAAAATCTTCAATCAAAGACTAGACTGGACCCAGTCAAGGAAGCTGTTATGAGCAGATCCACGCCAGTTTCAGCTGAGAATAGAAAAGTTGTTGGTGGTAATGGCTCCAGCCGGCCTGTAGGACATAAACCTTTACCCTCAAAGGTTTCTTGTACTACTACAGGTGCAAATAGACCTGCAAAGGTCATGAATGACCCCACTTTAAAAAAGAAGGTTCTATCTGCAGTGCCTCATCTTCGAGTCAGAAGAATGCTTACTCTGAACAGAAGAGGAGACCGAGTGAAAGGATGTATGAAGTTAGACCAGCACCAAGACAGCCATCGCCTTTGTCCAAACCTCCGCCTTCTCAGAAAATCCGTGTCCGGGATGGCCGTGAGGACCAGTTGAAGAAGAAGCTGTTGAAAAGGAGAACTGATGAGGATGACGAAGAGAATCCTTTCCTAATGATCAGAAGAAAGTGAAGCATTG
Organism: Iris macrosiphon; assembly: GCA_036927795.1. Classification (NCBI taxonomy): domain Eukaryota; kingdom Viridiplantae; phylum Streptophyta; class Magnoliopsida; order Asparagales; family Iridaceae; genus Iris; species Iris macrosiphon. The sequence continues at coordinate 73,330,131 of JAYESA010000015.1, read as the reverse complement.
ATGCAACAAGATTAAGGAAGTGATTGTTGGTGATAATCTTGTTAGTTTAGATTATTAGTTGGTTTAGATTATTAGTTTGTTTAGATTGATAAGTTGTTTGTTGAAACAACTTTGATATATCTTTTATTTTAGTCTATCTCTTTACATCAAATGTTCAACTATATATAGCTACCATTTCATTCAATAAAGATCACCAAGTTTATTCATTCTCCACAAAACTTGTGTCCTGTTTCCTCTTTACTGGGCTATTTTCCAACATAAAGTCTGTTAACAGCTGTACCTTTATTGACAACAGTAAATTTCCTTGATTAGGGGAATCTGCTTATGTTCATTCCTATTTTCTTATATGTAGGATTGTCTATATTAACCTACTGTTGTACAGATCAAAAATCAATGAAGACAGTAATTTTTGTCCCTTTTTCTTCTACAAACTTAAATCCTGAGAAACATAACCTAATCAAATTAGGAAAGCAAATAAAAGATAAAAGACAAATAATATAAAAGATTCGGTCATGATCTCCAAAATCCGCCTAAAATAGGCTGAACTGCCTTGAACCACTATTTCGGTTTGGTCAACCGGAATACCAATTTTTCAAGCACCAAATTTAGTAGTAGTAAGCACAAATCGGAATTCCGGTTTGGCCTGTGCGGAATTGCATTCACGGCCCTTCTTTGAGCAATTCGTGTCCGCGTCACATATAAGCTTGAGTTTAGGTAGAGTGCTAGAGTTAATGGCTCTATGCAGTATAGAAGGGAGCCAAACATTACTTATATGTATATACTCACATGACCTCAATAAAGTATCCACTTTAGTAGAGTAACTCTCACACTCAACATTTATTTGTATTATTTGTCAGTTTTTGGGTTACTAAAAAAGTAGAATTGTGTTCTCATTTATCTTTTGGAATTATGTGCGAACAATATTTGTTGTAAATGTTTAGAAGTTAATTTCTTAATGAGAATTCCTTTTATTGAGGCTCCGAGACCTCCCCTCACTATATGGAAATTATTTCTTTAGTTACTGTTTTGTTGTGTGCCCCCGAGACCTCCCCTCACTATACGGAAAGCTTCAACCTTTTTGTTGCCCCACCTTTGGTGTGACAACTTTAATTGCAAATGCTTGGAAGCTTATTTGTCTATTAATGTTCTTTCTAATTGCTATTATCATAAGTTGTTGTCAAACCTTAAACTTTATTCTCAATCCAGTAAAAACCGGACCTAGTGTTGCTGATGCCGCCATGGGGAGAATTGCTCAGGGCACTAAGGTCATAGCAGAAGGTGGTTATGAGAAGATATTTAGACAAACCTTTGAAACAGTTCCTGAAGAGCAACTTAAAAAGTCATATGCTTGCTATTTATCAACATCAGCTGGTCCTGTTATGGGAGTTTTATATCTTTCTACTGCAAAGCTTGCATTTTCCAGTGACAATCCTCTTTCTTACAAAGTTGGAGATCAAACTGAATGGAGCTACTACAAGGTACATAGTCATACATTCATATTACACAATCCACTATATATTATTTTTACTTGTGAGCAGTTTATTGGAGTTCCTTCAAAACATTTTGCTGGACAATTCATACATTCATATTACACAATAACTATATATTATTATATTTGTGAGACGTTTATGGGAGTTCTTCCAAACATTTTGCTGGACAGTTGCTTCTACACCTGTATTTGCATTAGAAAGTCACTCTCACGTGTGGAACCTAGTTCAAGGACATTCAAGTTTCAGTTAATAGAACTGGACACCAGTGTAGAGGGGAACCTTTTTCATTATTTTCATATTAAGTTACGGACTAGTATACAGTGAGCAGTAATTTACAGGGGAATGTATTGGAAAGGTGCTAAACTATTGTTCCGATCCAAGTTTCTAACAGTTCAGTTGTGATAGTATATATGATTTCACTCTTTCCCAACCAAAATAAAGTCTATTATAGCCAACTTCTCAACTTCCCATTATTTTATCTTCTTCTTCTACAGTTTCAACCTTCGTATCTTTATAGGATCAATAATTCTTTCTAAACTGCAGCTGTTATTTGTTGAGATTAGGCCTGTCAATAATTACCATCCCTGTCCTGGGTTACTAGCACCAAGACCCCCTCCCATTAATTTTTCGCCTGGACTGTGATTTGAACCCACACCCACTCCCCTCCCTTACAGTGGTACCACTGGGCCAACCCCTCGGTGGTAATTGCGGCTGCTTGGTTGAGCACCTTTAAAGAGGTATTGAACTTTTCTTTTTTTCGTGTAAATGAATGAGACTTTGGACATTCTCAAAGTTGAGAGCTTAATATTATCATGCCTGTCTTTTGGTTGTGAATCCCTAGGGAAGGTAAATAAGCCTTTTCCTACTTTATTTTTCTTCCATCAAACTCCTTTTTTTTTAAATTTATTGGCCTGTTGAAACTTTTGCATAAATCCCGAATCTGCAGAATTCTGAAACCTTCATTTCATAAACAGCCTATACAAAGCCATCTAAATTCCTAAACCATAGATCGAACAACCTCAACTTCCTCACCAAATAAATTCTTTCCTGATTGGATATTCTATCCCCAATTTCCGTCATTATATTCTTTCCTGATTTGGAAACTCTATCCCGAATCACCTATTCTTAATTCCCCATTCCTAATCCAAAGCACAATTCTACTATGTCCCAGTCCAATGTTAAAATTGCAAACTGTACCAATCCTATTCTTTTCCAGATTTGAAGATCGACATCGGTTGCCTGTTTGTCCCTGTTCAGTAGCTGGGCCCCTGAAGAAGATAGTCTCTGAGAGACACCTGCGTCATATACTCATATTGCATCGCCCCTGAAGAAGCTTGATTGAGATATGTTAATTATACTGCAAAGGACACTATGGAGATACATTCTCTAATACATCTTACCTAAGAATGAAACTTCAAGGATTCAACGCACGCGAAGTGAGGACATCATCCCAAGAAACAGAGTTGTACGCCTTGCGAATATCTAACTTGGTGCAGAAGTTAGAAGTAGAAGTTCTTTTGTTTGTCTATGGAAGTGATGTGTCTGTGAGAAATCTCTTATTCAAGCAGTGAAGCATTTCATATATGCATTTCTTATTGGTAAGCTGGAAATCATATAGAATACACTACAAAGCAACTCTTCAACTCAGACAGGCTTGCAATGAATAAATTAAAAGACAAATCAACTCTATTATTCTACACTTCAAAACATGACTTCTGCAACTCATGTTTCATCGGTTTTACGTTCTTTTTCATATATAATTTGTTTATGAACTTCACCTTTATTCTTACTTACAGATGGTAACCTGATATAACTCTTGCACAATAGGCATTGATACTTTGGTTCAGCCTATTTCATTCTTATTATATATAGAACCACTCCTTGATGCTTATGATCAATGGGATATTTTCTTTCCCTTCTTGCTTGCCTGACTTGACTCTTTATCAAATCTTCCATACATCTTATTTATAGCTTTTGTTGGTTGCTGAAAAGCAGGTCGTGATTCCTTTACATCAGCTCCGAACTGTAAATCCTTCGACCAGCAATGTAAACCCAGCAGAAAAGTATATCCAGATTGTGTCGATTGACAACCATGAGTTCTGGTTCATGGGTTTTGTGAACTATGACAATGCTGTTAAGAGTCTACAGGATTCCTTGCACAGTGCTCAACATGTTCAACCGTAGGATTGATGACTGTTGGATTTGCTGCTACATCTCTGAAAAGCACTTTGTCCGTGGAGTGGATGTGTTTTTAGTTTGCCATTGTATATTGTGATGAGTCGTAGTTGATGAAACATTTCTCGCACTTGATCTTATACTATTACTTTGATGATTTCTAAAAATCGAATGTGTATTATATGGGCAAATGATGATAGCCGCAAAGAATTGTATATTTATAGTTTTTCTTCTGCACATGAACAATGGACCAAATTTCCTGACTATTTACCTCAAAGGATTGTGTCATATTGTTTTTAATTTGCCATTGTATATTGTGATGAGTCGTAGTTGATGGAACATTTCTTGTGCTTGATCTTATGAAATGATTCTTCTCTTGTACTATTAAGTTTGATGATTTCTCAAAATCCAATGTGTATTGTATAGGCAAATGTTGATGGCCGCAAAGAATTATATATTTCCTTGTAGTTTTCTTCTGCACACGAACAATGGACCAAATTTCCTGACAATTTACCGCAAAGGATTGTACATTGCTGTTCATATTGTTTATTCGTTCTTTATGATTATTGTGAGAGATTGTATTGGTACCTGTTATTGAATCTTAATGTGCTATGGTGGTGGATCTAACCTCTATTGTAGTTCTTGCGCCGAGGAAATGATGACACGGACAATACTTTTAACATTACAAAATAATGAGAAAGTAAAATAACACGCAAGAACATAATATATACGGGACAAAGAGAAAATTTTGTTGAATCAAAGAAGAAAAAAAAAATCTTTCAGAGAATTACAAATGCACATGCAACAAACAATCTTTTCTAATAAGACCTGGCCTGCTCTCGTTTGATTCCCTTTCAGATCTCTACAATACCTTAGAAATCTCCTGCTGCTTTGAAACTCCTTGATGGCTACAATTGTTGGCCTAAGGAGGATAGGAATCTCTCCCTATAACTTAAGGCCTATCTCCCTATAACTTAACCTAAGGTATAGGGGCAATCATGATATCAAAATCCCGTATTTTAGATCTGAATCATTTATTAAACAGAACCATGACCTGACAACATGCATATAGACCTTATTTTCTCAGAGTAAACTTAATGGATCAGAAAAGAGCACTTAAGTATGTTGGCGACATACTATTGTTATGCCGCCAGTATATCGTCTTGTTGATAGTGTTGTTTTTCTTGACCGTTATGAGTCCTTCTGAGCTTCTCTAAATCCTTGAAACGTACACATTGTGTATGTAATTTAACACGAGCCATTATTTAACGTTCTCCACCTTGACGAGATGTTCCTCTAGACTCCTCATAGGATTTCTTCGATACTGTGTGCTTATTTTAACTTTAGCTTCACTTAGGCCATTTTCTCCCCTTATTATGGTTTTTGACTAGAATCAAGAAACTCCATCCGCCGCTCCAATTCCTGTCCAAAAATGGATATGATCACTGACACGGTCTTGAAAATGTCATATGTTAAGGTCTTTACCTCAGAATCACAAAACTGCCATGACCTTCTACCGAGGCCACAAGCTTTCCTACATACAGAGTACCTAAATAGAAGTCAAGACCAACTTAAACTTCTCCACCGGAATGCCTATAGTTAGCATATCAGCTTGATTCACTTTAATGTCAATCTTCAGTAGATCGACCTCTTTATTGCACCATTCCTATATCTTGTGGTATCGCACGTCAATATGTTTCGTCCAATCGCGATACACTGAATTGTTGGCGAGATGTATTGCACTTTGACTGTCAAAAAATACTAGAACTTGCACTTTCTCGAATCCAATCTCACTAACCAAATCCCGTAACCACAAAGCCTCATTGGAAACCTCGACTGTAGCCATGAATTCTGACTCCGTAGTGGAAAGCACCACGATATCTTGAAGTATCGATTTTCAACTAATCGTAGAGCCCGCAATAGTGAATACATAGCCCATAATTGATCTTCTTGTATCCAAATCACTAGCATAATCAACATTCACATAAACCTGAAACTAACTCAGTTCATGCTCTGATTTATGAAACAGTAAACCGATATCCTTTGAGCCCTTTAAATACCGTAGTATCCACTTCACATCCTCCCAATGAGACCTTCCTGAATTTGACATGAAATGACTCACTAAAGTGACTCACTAAAGTGATCGCATACGAGATGTATGGATGAGTTCACACCATAGGGTACATTAACAAACCCACCACACACGCAAACCCGAGACTTCTTTACCTTCTTCGCCTCTCTTTTAAGACACTATTTGAAGGATAACTTGAAATAACTAGTGATAGGGGTACTTACTTGACTAGAATCCTCCATGCCAAATCTCTCCAACACATGCTCTATATAATTCATTTAGAACAACCATAGTTTTTCATCCCTTTCTGTCTAATATGATTTTGATCATTGCTCCACCTAAGTTCTTAATGTCAAATTTTGCACCCAATAAAGCTTCGAGTGCCTTAATCTTTGTCGTACTTTTGGAAACGATCAACATGTCATCGATATACAAGAGGAAGTACATTGATGACCCATCTTTGAGCCTTCTAAAGTACACACATCTATCATACTCGCATTTGATGAAGTTGGTCTTTTGCATAAACAAATCGAAGCACTTGTACCACTCTCGCGGAGATTGTTTCAGCATATTTTGAGATTGCTTGAGCTCACATAAGTAATCCTTCTTTTTGGGCTCCATAAATCCTTTATGCTACCTTATGAAGATTCTCTCTTCCAGTTCTCCGTGTAGAAATGTTGTCTTGACATCCATTTTCTCCAATTCTATATCCTCGATATCTACCAATACTAACAACACTCGAATAGATGTATGCTTGACTACATGCTAGAATAATATATTCCACCGCTTCCTTCTAAGCGTACCTTTTGCGGCAAAACACGCCTTTTACTGTTCATTATCCTTTTTCTGAATACCCATTTGCATTAAATATCCATTTTTCCATTGATAGCTCTACCAGATTCCACGTAATATTCTTCCAAAGTGACTCCATCTCCTCAGTCATGACAACCATCTAGCAATCTCTCTCCTCTTGCCTAATGACTTCTTTATAATCACATGGATCCCCTGTTTCCGAAACCAAAGCAAATTCAACCATATTTTTGAAAGCATACCAAATTGGTGATTCGTGCTGATCTCCTTAACACTATTGTCCGCAGGTCGGTCATCATCCTCCATCTCCGTATTCTACTCGTCCTTACCCACACCAATAGGCTATATAGGTGCTTCTAAGTCCATATCTGTATGAGTTCTAGATACCTCCACCACAATCGAGTCACTATTGTATGTTGTGCCATTAGCCACCTTAGTCTTATCTTCTATAATTTTTAACATAGAAGCCTTATTAAAGATCACATCTCAGCTTATAAACAACTTTTTATTTTCTGGATCTCACAGTTTGTAGCCTTTTAACTCCCTATTTGAATACCAAGAAAACAAACTGCTTGACTTCGACTTTAGTTTAGTTCTATCCTTTTAATTTACGTGTAAGTAGGAAGGATATCCAAACACTCGCAACATATCATAACTGACTAGCTCTCCTTTCCATACTTCTTCATGAGTTGAAATTAATGGTTGTAGATAGTGACCTATTGACCATATAACATGCATGATTAACTGCTTCTACCCAGAAGCATCTGATAGTCCAGACTGCAACCACATGGTCCTGACTCTCTCTTGAAGTGTCAGGTCCATGCACTCCGCTACCTTGTTTTGCTCCAATCATCCTGAAACCATCTATTATCTCTTTATGACATGCTTTCTGCATTAATACTGAAAATCTATGGAAGTGTACTTTCCTCCATTTTCTGTTCGTAAAAACTCCTCCGTTCTTCCCTTCTTTTTCTCCACATTCGTTTTTCACTCTCAGAACCTAACAAACATTTCATATTTATGTTTGATAAAATAAACACATATCTTCTGGAAGAAGTCACCTAAGGTGGCGTATACTTGTACCTCGAGTGAATGTAATCTAGGACTCTTTCAGTCTTGTGAACTCCATGTTTGAAGTCTACCTTTTGTTGCTTACGATTATGCAAAAATTACAAACTTTTAATTTGCAATCCTTTCGGTCCTTTAGCAACTCCCTTTTTTACAACTCACGTAGACCCCTCGAAGTCATATGGGCTAGACGTAAATTCCATAGATTTGTATTATCCTTTTGTAAGCCCCTGATTTTTTAAAAAATATAAAAATTGGATTTTTCGCAATTTTCTGGGAATTTTTTGAAATAAAATCAGGGTTTTAAATTATTGCATGATTTTTAATTGATATTAAACAACATTAAAATAATATAAAAATAATATTTTTGGGTGTAAAATGGAAAACTGGACTTAGGGTAATTTTTCTGGATTTTTTTGGACCCCGGACCTATTTTTAATCACCTAAAACTATTTATTTATTTATTTGTTGTTTATTATTATTATTATTATTATTATTATTATTATTATTATTATTAGGCCGGCCCGGCCCAGTGGGCCGAGCCCAGCATCCAGCCCGCCCATCCGGCCCAGACCCAAATCCCTACCGGGTCGGGTCGGGTCCACCCGAACCCGACCCGCACCCGCCCGGACCCGCTCCCCAGCCTCTCTCTCCGCCTAAACCGTTCCCCTCCGCATCTGGCGCCGCCGCCGCGCCACGCAGCCACCGCCTCCGCGCTGCCCGCGGCCACGCGCCCTCGCCTCCGCGCTGGCCGCCGCCTCCCTCGGCCCGCACCACCACCTCCTCTCCCTTTAAATACCCATCACCCCCCCCGAGTTCCTCCGCCACCTCGCCGGAATCCCCCGCCGCGCCTGAGCTCCTCCTCCCTCTGCTGCAGCTCCTCCTCCCTCTCCCCTCGCCGGACCCAGCCGCCGTCGACGCCCAACCGCCCTCGACCACCCAGCCCAGCGCCTCCCTCTCCCCTTCCCTTCCCTCGCCTGAGCTGCCCCGGCGCCGCCCGGCCGTCAAACGCCTCCGCCCGCTCCGCCGTGCAGCGCCCTAGCCCGGCCGGCCTTTCCCCGCCGCAAAACCGCCGTGAGCCACCGCAGAGCCGCCTGAAGTTCAAAACCCTAACCCTAGCCCTAATTCTCTACCCCGTGTCCGACACAGGACACAGTGTCCTGTGTCGTGTCGGACACGATTCGACCCTGTTTTCGGGTCCCCTTCAGGTGCGTGTAACTTTTTGTTCGTAGCTCTGTTTTCGATTCCGCAAATTGCGTTGCGAAGCCTGTATGACCCTCTCGGTGTCCGGACAAACCGCTCGGGGCATCGCATCCTGTGGTGATCGCACACCGCGATCCAAAAACAGGAAAAACCAGACCCTGTTTCACCCCGGAACTGAGTACGCCCCGCCAAACGGGACGACTTGGTCGCGTGCGGTCTTCACAGATACGTGCGCATCATCGATACGGACGTGTGAGATTTCGCGGAAGCTGATTTGGGTGTGCGTGCACACCGGAATCAACGCGTATCCGCGAACATCGCCCCGTATCCGACTTTTCTGCATTTTGCCCTAACTTCTTGTACACTCGTCAGATCGAGACGAAACTTGTGCCATCGGACTCGTAGCGATACGCTGGTCCTGTGGGTCAAGTTTGGTTCGATTCTGAGAACGTTGACGAAATCGCGTGTCGTGGGTCCCACAGGCCCCGCTCGACGGGCGATTTTGTGATCGGCTCATCGGAATCCAAATCTGGAAGTTCCGTTGGGTTCGTTTCAGTGTTCCTGACCTGTTGACACTAAGTTTGGTGAATTTGGAGACCGTTGACCCGGACACATTTTTCGGTGCAAAGCGGGCCCACCGGCGGACCCCGTTTTGACCCGAAACTGTCGTTTTTGCCCTTGTCTCCAAATTGGACCCAAGGACAGGCATTTCTAGCTATTTGACACCTTCTGAGCATGATGGTAATGTCTATTTCAGCTTTTGGACTCATCTCTGGAAAATTTTCCCGAAGAACAATTAATCAGATCCAAACAGCAGGCAAGTACCTGCACTTCAAGTTAAATCTTTATATTGTGATAATTAATTCCCTGCTTTACTAGTACCCTTGATGATTACACCTAGTGTTAGAAATGCTGGATTTCATGTCTTGAATAATGAAGTTCATGTCTTATTTTCATGTCGGGTGGGAGAATACTAGAAGGCATGTAGTTTACCCTTTCCCCTGCCATGTTTAATAGCTGTTGGTACGCGACTGTACCTCAGCCGGATCCCGATTTTCCCTGTTTAATAGCCGTTTATGACGGCCGAATTAGCCTTATAAACCCCTACATGCCAACTATGTATTCTAAAAACAAACACAAGTTCACACAGATAGTTTCTAGTCTTGTCATAATTCTTGCTGACTGTTGTAGTTTCATTTTCTGTCTCATTTATTTCTGTTTTCTCATATTCCTGTTTATAGCATTAACTCTGAGATATTGTGTTTCTTTTATACATATTCTTAATATGATACTCATTCTAATTGTCATAAATATTTAGTTTAATCTTGTTGTGCACTGTGTACTTTACTCCTTTCCTGACTGGATCCGTTGCTTTAGGCGATGATGAGAACCTTGCCCTCACCTATTATGGCCCCTATGAGGCAGCAGGTGATACAGTTGCAGAGCAGGTTCCCACACAGGAGACTACCCCTGCAGAGTAGTTGGCTTTAGTTATTTGTTTTCCTTTCATCTTAGTAATCGGGTTTGTCCCCGATTTAACTTCTGGTTTTGTAATAACTCTGTATCTGATTGTCACTTTCTGGTTATAAAATCTCAGCATTTCCTTTCAATTTCTTGTCTGTTTAATTACTGTGAATGAGCTAGTATTAATTTAACTGTGGAGATGCCCTAGACAGCGTACTACCGCCGACACTGCGGCGTAGGCTGGACGTACCCACGCACTCGTGCCCGAATTTTCGGGTGCGGGTCGTGACACGTTTTTGTGGTGGCCCATGCAGGTCTATCCCTAAATAGGGTAATACCCTAGGACAGGGTATGGAATAAGATTGAGGATTCTAGGAAAAGCTCATTCACAGTATAGGGTCCTTATTTCAATTCTTGATATCATTTCTGCTCAATTTTCCTATCGCCTTTGATTTCCAAGTATTCTATTCTGATCTTCCTATCCCTTAATCTTTCAGAATGGTCCAGACGAGGAACACAGTAGGAGGCACATCAGAACCAGCTGAGCAGAATGTGCCCGAGACTCTTGCACTCCCGCCGCCTCCATCTGTTCCGGCAGTTACTCTAGATGGGGCACAGCTACTCGGAGTGTTCCAAGGACTGGTGGAATCCCAGAAAGAACAGACTGCACTTCTGCGGACCAGCCTCTCAGAAGCTCTTAAGTCCCAAGAGTCGCCACTCAAGAGGCCAGGGAGTGCCAAAGACTTCAAGAATCTTAGACCCCTGGAATTCTACGGAACTGAGGGCATTCTCTATGCCGATGAATGGATAGAGAATGTCGAGAGACTCCTGAAGACTGCTCGGGTTCCTGATGATCTCAAAGTGGAGGCCGCAAGCCTGCAACTGTTCGACATAGCTCGAACCTGGTTCAGAGATGAACCCCAACTATCTGCTCCTGACCTCACCTGGGAGGACTTCAAGAGGCTATTCAAGGAGAAATTCTACCCCGAAGTGGCTCGGAAAGCTCTCGAAAGCCAATTCGAGAGACTGGAACAAGGTAACCTATCTGTTGATGAGTATACTGCTGAATTTAGCAGGATGAGCCACTTTGCGGAGTACATGGTTCGTACCCCGGAGGACAGAGCCCGTAGATTCAAGAAGGGATTGTCCCCGGATATTCGCCTTGCTGTCACCACTAGCCGAGCTCGCACCTACGAGGAAATCTTGAGCGTGGCACAAGGCGTTGAGAGAGACATGGGACATAAACTAAAACGGGAAAGAGATACTGGAAGTACAGGAACCAACAAACGCCCATTTCAACAACAACAACAGCAGAGGGCCCCGCAGCAAACTCAGCGTCCTCTCCCTCGAGCTCCAGCACCCCAACACCAGGCTCAAGGACAGAACCAACAAGCGGCTGCTTGTAACTTTTGCCAAAAACAAGGTCACACCTGGCAAGTTTACAGGAAGAGACTGGGTGCCTGTCTATACTGTGGATCAACAGAACATCAAGTGAGGGACTGCCCCACTGCTCCAGGACGCGGACAAGCTTACGTGATGACCGTGGAGAACGCGCAAACTCTGGAAGCAGCTAATGCGCGTAAGTGATTCGTAGATACCTTTTCTAGTATTGTTTTTTGTGCCTATTGGTTCGTGACCTCAACCCCAACCTAGTAATTTTGAGCTTTAAACCTGGTATGCTTTTAAATTTGATAACTATAGAGGTTGTAGATTCTTTTGCTGTTGTACTTATTATGTGTGTTTCGTGAACTTCAATAATTTTGTACCTCCTTTTTCATCAGCATCTAGCGCACTTAATTTTGCTGAACTTGACTTATGCTGCTATTTTATAGCCTAGTTTTGCGAGCTTACCTTTTTCGGGCTTGTTCATGACACATGTATTATTGAGGCCTGATCAACCCCACTAATACAAATGTCTATTCAGAATCAGTGTACTACGGTCTGATCAACCTTAGTGCATTTTGATTCGCACTTCGCACGACTACTTTACGTGGATTGAGATATATAGTTGACTAGTATACTTGCCCTAAATACGTCCGAGCATATCGTATCAGTTACATAACTGTACTAATACGAGCATGCGAATAAATGATTACCAGAATAGAATCTCAATCCATAACCGTCTGACAATTCCCATTAGAATTCCTTAAATGCCTTGAACCCTATACCTCTGTTCTACCACCTCGCCCTTAAACTCTTTATTATTTGATCCTCGTCTTCCCTTATTTCGGAAAAATAAAATCCTGTGTTTGGTATAAGTTTGATTTGTAGTGCTAGATGTACCCCTCAGACCGGTCGAATTGATGATAACCTCTATGACTAAGGGAATACCATAGATGGTGTGCTTGTGTTAAAGACTTAAAGATTCAATACCATGATTTATTAAGTTGAGACCTAGCCTTACTAGTTGTACAGCCTTAGAGGATAGATGGGTAAAATTCTAAGTTGGGTAGCGACCGCAATGTCCACCTGAGAGAAACCCGTTAGACTATAATCAAGTGAGTTTGGACAGAGAGAACCCTGCCATATTTTAAATTTCGAGGACGAAATTTTATAAGTTGGGTAGATTGTAAGCCTCTAATTTTTTAAAAAATATAAAAATTGGATTTTTCGCAATTTTCTGGAATTTTCTGGGAATTTTCTGGGAATTTTCTGAAATTAAAATCAGAGTTTTGAATTATTGCATGATTTTTAATTGATATTAAACAACATTAAAATAATATGAAAATAATATTTTTGGGTGTAAAATGGAAAACTGGACTTAGGGTAATTTTTCTGGATTTCTTTGGACCCCGGACCTATTTTTAATCACCTAAAACTATTTATTTATTTATTAATTATTATTATTATTATTATTATTATTATTATTAGGCCGGCCCGGCCCAGTGGGCCGAGCCCAGCATCCAGCCCGCCCATCCGGCCCAGACCCAAATCCCTACCGGGTCGGGTCGGGTCCACCCGAACCTGACCCGCACCCGCCCGGACCCGCTCCCTAGCCCCTCTCTCCGCCTGAACCGTTCCCCTCCGCATCCGGCGCCGCCGCCGCGCCACGCAGCCACCGCCTCCGCACTGCCCGCGGCCACGCGCCCTCGCCTCCGCGCTGGCCGCCGCCTCCCTCGGCCCGCACCACCACCTCCTCTCCCTTTAAATACCCATCACCCCCCCCCCGAGTTCCTCCGCCACCTCGCCGGAATCCCCCGCCGCGCCTGAGCTCCTCCTCCCTCTGCTGCAGCTCCTCCTCCCTCTCCCCTCGCCGGACCCAGCCGCCGTCGACGCCCAACCGCCCTCGACCACCCAGCCCAGCGCCTCCCTCTCCCCTTCCCTTCCCTCGCCTGAGCTGCCCCGACGCCGCCCGGTCGTCAAACGCCTCCGCCCGCTCCGCCGTGCAGCGCCCTAGCCCGGCCGGCCTTTCCCCGCCGCAGAACCGCCGTGAGCCACCGCAGAGCCGCCTGAAGTTCAAAACCCTAACCCTAGCCCTAATTCTCTCCCCCGTGTCCGACACAGGACACAGTGTCCTGTGTCGTGTCGGACACGATTCGACCCTGTTTTCGGGTCCCCTTCAGGTGCGTGTAACTTTTTGTTCGTAGCTCTGTTTTCGATTCCGCAAATTGCGTTGAGAAGCCTGTATGACCCTCTCGGTGCCCGGATAAACCGCTCGGGGCATCGCGTCCTGTGGTGATCGCACACCGCGATCCAAAAACAGAAAAAACCAGACCCTGTTTCACCCCGGAACTGAGTACGCCCCGCCAAACGGGACGACTTGGTCGCGTGCGGTCTTCACAGATACGTGCGCATCATCGATACGGACGTGCGAGATTTCACGGAAGCTGATTCGGGTGTGCGTGCACACCGAAATCAACGCGTATCCGCGGACATCGCCCCGTATCCGACTTTTCTGTATTTTGCCCTAACTTCTTGTACACTCGTCAGATCGAGACAAAACTTGCGCTATCGGACTCGTAGCGATACGCTGGTCCTGTGGGTCAAGTTTGGTTCGATTCTGAGAACGTTGACGAAATCGCGTGTCGTGGGTCCCACAGGCCCCGCTCGACGGGCAATTTTGTGATCGGCTCATCGGAATCCAAATCTGGAAGTTCCGTTGGGTTCGTTTTAGCGTTCCTGACCTGTTCACACTAAGTTTGGTGAATTTGGAGACCGTTGACCAGGACACGTTTTTTGGTGCAAAGCGGGCCCACCGGCGGACCCCGTTTTGACCCGAAACTGTCGTTTTTGTCCTTGTCTCCAAATTGGACCCAAGGACAGACGTTTCTAGCTATTTGACACCTTCTGAGCATGATGGTAATGTCTATTTCAGCTTTTGGACTTATCTCTGGAAAATTTCCCCCAAGAACAATTAATCAGATCCAAACAGCAGGCAAGTACCTGCACTTCAAGTTATCTTTATATTGTGATAATTAATTTCCTGCTTTACTAGTACCCTTGATGATTACACCTAGTGTTAGAAATGCTGGATTTCATGTCTTGAATAATGAAGTTCATGTCTTGTTTTCATGTCGGGTGGGAGAATACTAGAAGGTATGTAGTTTACCCTTTCCCCTGCCATGTTTAATAGCTGTTGGTACGCGACTGTACCTCAGCCGGATCCCAATTTTCCCTGTTTAATAGCCGTTTATGACGGCCGGATTAGCCTTATAAACCCCTACATTCCAACTATGTATTCTAAAAACAAACACAAGTTCACACAGATAGTTTCTAGTCTTGTCATAATTCTTGCTGACTGTTGTAGTTTCATTTCCTGTCTCATTTATTTCTGTTTTCTCATATTCCTGTTTATAGCATTAACTCTGAGATATTGTGTTTCTTTTATACATATTCTCAATATGATACTCATTCTAATTGTCGTAAATATTTAGTTTAATCTTGTTGTGCACTGTGTACTTTCACTACCAGAATAAGTCAAAATAGCGACGCCCAAAAACGTCGCTAAATAACAAAAAAACGTCGCTAAAAAATTTTAGCGACGTATTTAGCGACGTTTTCACGCAGTCGGGAAAAACCAAGTCGCCGAAAGGAAAAACGTCGCTAAACGTCGCTATGCCGACGTATTTTAGCGACTTTTTTGTGTCGCTAAATTTAGCGACGTTTAGCGACTCCGAGTCACTAAATAGCGACGTTTATTAAAGTCGCTAAACGTCGCTAATTAGCGACTTATATAGCGACGTAACAGCGACGTATTTAATGACCTGGCAGTACTGCCATGTCAGCAATTTGCGACGTACAGCGACATATTTAGCGACGTCTTTAGCGACGGCTAATTAGACGTCGCTAATTAGCGACTTTTTTAGCGACTTATAGTAACGTCGCTAGACGTCGCTAAACGTCGCTAAATACGTCGCTAAAGTTACAAAAAAATTAAAAAAAAAACCTGAATTTTTTCAAACTATTATTCCTGCAATTTATAAATTTCTAATTTAAAATATACCCGGAGCAACCCTCCGTTGAATTCTATGGGTTCGTCGACCCCTTCGGTGGAACACTCAACACCGGATTAACAATATTGAATATGAATAAAAGTATCACAGTCATACAATTAATACACACAAATATTATAGACAGACAATAAAAGTTTTACAGTCACACAAAATGGGCATAAACAGCATCACAGTAACACAAAAAGGGCATAAACAGCATCACACTCACACAAAATGGACATAAACAGCATCACATAATATATAAGTATCAGAGTATCACAGTAACAAAAAATGCATAATATATAAGTATATGAAACATTATAGTATCAATCTCGAGAATTTCCAAAATGGGGCAGATACCAGTCCCTCAAATACTGCGCATAAGCAGCGTTAATGTTATCAAGCTCCGCTATGGGTGCTGGGTGACTGGAACTCCCCGTCTGAGATACCGCCGCGATAGGTGCTGGGTGGCTGGAACTCCCCGTCTGAGATACCGCCGCGATAGGTGCTGGGTGACTGGAACTCCCCGCAGGTGGTATCTCTTCCTCCTTAACAGTAGTCGGCATCACTTCCTCCTTAACAGTAGGAGGCATAACTTCCTCCTTAACAGTAGGAGGTGTCGCTCTCTTGGGTGCCATCTGGTAAGATAGATGAAAACAAAGAATTAGCAAATTGACTATGTAGCAGTATAGATCATTCTAAAGTAGATTATAAAGCTTTATGTATCATTCTAAAGTAAGATAGATGAAAACAAAGAATTAGCTATTGGAACGGAAGCATAATTTAATTAAATAGCACACCAATTAATATTAAATCACTAAAAATAAAATAACTATACAAAATGACAAAATTATCCTCATCTAAAAATGTGGGGGTGACACTAACCAATACACCCACTGACACTGCATTACCCAACTTACACTAATTACTTAACTTTCAACTGAACATCGCATCATCCAGGCCCCCCCCCCTTTAGTCACTTCATAGTTCAATATTACCACCACATACATGCTATCAAGATACACACCCTCAAACTTTCTCACTTGTCATTTACTACTGCCACTGCTAACATTTTTGTTAAAATTTCATCACTGAACTTCTGCTCTTCTAATTATCAGATTGCTATCAAGATACACACCCTCATACACTCACACACCCACAGGCACAAGTATCTCATCATCCTTACAACACTTAAGTCACTGCTATTGAGCAGTGACTCTCCTCCCCTTAGTACAACTCGAGCACCAATTGGCTCCCTCACACAGATACAACAGCAGTACCAACTACCAATACTTCCCCTATCTCTTGCGGTGTTGCTCTCTCTCTAGCAGTGCAACATAAGTTGCAGCTGTTACTGATACTTCATAGCCCGACCACAGCACAGTGCTGCCCAACCCTGTTGTGTAAGCACCAAATGATGTGTACTGATATGTGCATATCACTCTACACTGCTATCACAGCTTCTATAAGCTAACCAACACACCACTTATTCCCCCACTGCCACATACACACCATTAGTCACACAGGCACCTCATTAGTTAAGGGACACACACACACAACCACGAAAATACACACACACACACACTCACACACACACACACACACACATATATATATATATATATATATGACATCTACACAAATACATATATCATAGCCTCCAATATAACACACACACTAGCATTTAAACAAACACTTAAAGTGTATAACTAGAAAATTATGATACACATCCATTGAGAAGCCCAAAATCCTAAAGCCCCTTAAAAATCAACAACAAAAAGTAACCTAAAAAAACACTTACAAGCAAAGCAAACCCTAACCCTAATCCTAACCCCAGGTCAAAAAACCTAACCCTATCCCTAACCCTAACCCTAACCCCAACCCTAAACCTAACCCCTGCGTCTGTGTCTGTGTGTCGTGTGTGTGTCGTGTTTGTGTGTGTGTCGTCTATGTGTGTCGTGTGTGTGTGTCTGCGTCTGTGTGTGTGTGTGTCGTGTGTGTCTGTGTGCGTGTGTCGTGTCTGTGTGCGTGTGTCGTGTCTGTCAAGTGTCTTGTGTCAGTGTCACATGAGAGAGAGAGAGAGAGAGAGAGAGAGAGATAACCTAGAGCTCGAGGAGGAGGAGGGGGAAGCCGGAGTAGACGCAGCCGTGGAAATCCGGTCGCCGGAGAGGGGGGGGCGGGGGAATTCGAAAGGTTTCGAAATTTTCGACGAAATTTTCGACAGACGGAGAAAAGAAAACCGAGCCCTAATTAAACAAAAATTAGCGACGTTTAGCGACGTCACATAATTACGTCGCTAAAATTAAAATTAGCGACGCAAATGAAGTCGCTAAATACGTTGCTAAATTTTTTTGATATATACGTCGCTAATTACGACGCTAAACGTCGCTAAATCAGATATATTAGCGACGTTTAGCGACCTTAATTGAACTTATAGCGACTATCCTTTTAAAATCTTAATAAAAGTCGCTAAACGTCGCTAAATGTCGCCATTTAGCGACGTCTAGCGACGCGTTTTACAGAGTCGCTGATTTAGCGACGTTTTAACTAGACGTCGCTAAAATACGTCGCTAATACCGCTTATTCTGGTAGTGTTTGCTCCTTTCCTGTCACGCCCCAGTCCCAAAAATACGTAGGACTAGGACACGTAATCATGCCAGCCGCATGGATATGGCAACTCCAATATATGGAAACCAAATCCATACGTACGCTGTAATATGAATATAAAATCCACAAGTGGTATAAAATGTAATACAAGTCACAGGTTAAAATCTAATCTCATCCACCAAAATCATATAGAAATAAATAACCAGTATCTATGAAACTAGATCTCAACAAGAAGTATCTAAAGATGATAGTTGGGTGGAAACAAATCCACTACCAACTCAAATGGAGAAGTAAATACAATATAAGTACAACTCACTCAAACAATATAAGTACCAGCTACCAATCACGGCTCGAAGAGAAGACATCCACGAAGCATCTATATCCTTCCACATCTGTGCTCCTGCAACACTCAAGAACAGGTACACCTGGCAGCGGACCAGGTCCTCAGAGGGACATAACAAGTATACTTAAACACATGCCAATAAAGTACTGAAATAAATATCCAATGGGTCGCCTAACCATCTAAAGTGAATGCAGTTAAGAACAACTTTCCCCACAAGTGAGCTATCTGGCTGAAAACTGGGATTTGGCATAGTTCTCTTTTGAAGATCCAGGGGCCTACAAGGCACGTCGTCTTTTGAACGCCGGTGGCCCGCCTGATAGTACATAATATATAGTGGTCATCATGGCCCGTATCTCCAGCGGAGAATCCGGGCGTACAGGAGAAAAAGTGTAAAGGAGCTCAAATGCGGTACTTGTTGTTCTCCCCACCCCATGCTCTAAGCATGTCACATCAATGACACGATTCGGTCCATAGCCTATTCTTAGTACCCTAGCCCAATCCTGCAACCAAACAAGGACAAGGATGGGACCACCGTACTATAATAAGCTATGTCCATGGACCTCTAATAACTGCCAAGTCTACTAGCATGCAAAGTTTCTAACAGCAGTTATCCCTAACGCACGTCCCACACGTACCGATGATCAGTCAATACGCGCGTCCGTGACCTATATGAGACTCACAACTCGTGTAAAAATATGTGTCACGGCCAAATGAACCTAATGATACTATATGATAATGGGGTAGTCTCATGAACAGGGTCAATGCAATACATAAATAAAAACATATTGCGACGTCACCGTCGCACACATTTTAAATAACAATTAAAATATATGAACTAAAGACAGAAAATAAAGATGCATGCAACATATGGAATATAAATAACAGTACAATGGCAAGGTATACTTGCCTGGCAAGAAATCTGTAAAGTGTACGCACCCAAATGTCAAGGACACTGAACCTGGAACTAAGGACTCCGAACAAACGTCTCCGGATGCTGAAATAAACATCACCAACGTTTCCGGAATGAGCAAAATAGCTAAAAAGCACATCCCTTTCGTCCAATTTGGACACAGGGGCAAAACGGTAATTTCGGGCAAAAGTGGGGTCCACGTGTGGCCCACTTTGCACCGAAAAGCGTGCCGAGGGTAACAGTCTCTAAATGGGTCAAACTATGGGTCAAACAACTCTAGATGTCAATACGAACCCAACGGTATGTCCAAATTTGGATTCCGATGAGCCGAACAAAATTTGGTCCAAAAAGTCAACTGTGGGACCCGCCAATTGGCGATCTGGTCAACCGTCTCAGAAATGCATGAAATTTGGGTCACAGGACCAGCGCGTTACCACGAGTCCAGTGGCGCAAGTTTCGTCGCAATCTGACAATCGTGCACAAAATACACGCGAGTTCCACAAAAGTGGCGACACGAGATATGTCCGCGGATACGGCTTGATTCCGGCGCGCTCACGCGTCCGAATCAGTCCCCACGAATTTTCACGTGTCCCGTTATGCTGTGTGCACCATTTGGTACACTTGGCACACGGCGGGGCGGTCCCGTTTGGCGGGGCGCGCTCCGATCTCCCACTTTTGGAAAACCGGAAAAAGTGGGTGCGCGCAATTTTGTGACGAATATATTTTTGTCCACAGCGACTAATAGCACAAAGTTATAATACAGAAAATAAACTAGGTCATCTAATCTACAGGTATCAAAAAGAATCACCGAATTCGGATCTCTGTGGTGGGAGATACGAACTCGGCAATATTGGTGGTCAATATGGAATTCTGCGATTGCAGAATTCTGTCTGTTCGTCCAACTTTGGACGCTGATTTTCACCTAGGGGCACACGTTTTCCGAGGTTGACTATAAAACAAATACTGGAGAGGGTTGAGGGAAGATCATACCTATGAAAACGGAACAGCGTTTGGTCGAGCGAGTCAACGGGAATACACGCCGGAGCGAAGGCGCCTCGAGTGGGAGACTGCAGTTCGCGATGTCGGCGTCGACGGGATGGTTGGATGGCTTGGGGAGGCTTCTCTGGCTGCGGTGACGGCTATAGATGGGAAGAGGAAGTCTGGGAATATAAGTTAGGGTTTTTGGGATGAGAAACTATATATATATATATATATATTATATATATTAAGAGAGGGGGAAGTGTTCGGGTTAGAGGCGGATGTTTCCGCGGATATAAGGTTAAGCCCCAATAACACATAAATAAAAACATGTCTAATTCGCTGAGTGGGGGGGCGGTCACAGCAACTCCTTTGCTGAGAAGTTCCTAATGAACTTAGATAAGTAGGCTATAATATATTACTATTGTTATTATTATTAGTATTATATTATTAAAGTCTTGTTTTCTTTTCTTTTCCTTTCTTTTCTTTCTTTATAAAATATATATACATATATATATATATTTGTATATACATATATATATATATACTCATAAGAAAATTTATAGAATAGGGTATTACACATCGTTAGGCTAGCAACTGCTCAAGGGATCTCCTACATGAAATAAATTCCGAAAAATTCCTGAAGGTCCCATAAGTCATCTAAGTGCCCGAACACCTAACATAAAAATTATTAAAAATCTATTTCTCCTATTTGGACCTAATTACTACAATTTAATTAATAATTAATAAATAAAAAAGGTATATACGATTTTCTAGGAAGGGGATTTTACATTCTACCCAACTTGTAAAAATTTCGTCCTCGAAATTAAAATTAAGTCACGATAGAATGCAAGGATGGTATAAGATTTGCATTGTTTAAAATACAAGGCTAGGTTTAAAGGGGTGGGCGATGTTGCACGTCGCACATCCCGAAGAAAAATCATGGAAAAATCCATATGAGCGAAAAATAGGTTTCTTCATGTGTCATGTCCAATGGTGTGGACACATAAATGCTCTTTTGCATAAAAGCGTCCAACAATTGGAAAATTGCACAAAGATGAGAATTGGATGATGGGCATGTCTAGGACAAGGGTGTGAAATTCGTAGGAAGGCAGTGACTGGTGACTTGCTCCATTCATCGAAGCAATGGTAAGGTGCGTCAAGTGATATCATGTTGTAAAACTAAATAAAAAATACCGTGTTCTATTTCTAACTGGACTCAGCTAACCTTAGTCTCACTAACTCAGCCAAGTAGGTCAAATTTTGGTTGAGGGGTTCACAATCTGCCGAACTTAAAATAATGTCGTCCTCAAAATTGAAATAAGGTAGAATCGGTTAATCCTTTATGTTTAATAAGGCAAGTCAGTCGCAATCTTCTTGCGATAACTAAAATACTAATCATATCCATGGCGATCACTTCTAGGTTAAGATGACCACTGCTCCAATCAAAATTTAACCTATGGTTATCTCTTCTCCCCTTGTTTCAAATTATCCATCTCCACATAACATCTCCAAGATTTTCATACGCATATAACTTTTACCTCACGATCTCTAACTATCATAATTTCCTCTAGAAGTAATTCGAGTCCAATATTATTCCCACTTCCACTTATAAAATTTTGTATGCCTCAACTCTTTAATTCCATCCACATCCTCATTATTTCAAATAGGTCGACCAACCAAAATTTTAATTCTTAATTCAATTCACCAAATTGAAAAAAATAATTTAAATGCAGTCCACCAATATTCAAGTCTGAAATTCTATATTTATCCTCTAAATTCAAATTGGTGATTCTACCTTCATTGTTCAAAACTTAACTCATGCACTTAAGGTATAAATATTGGGTCCTCAATATCAATTCATTGATCCTCATCATCTTAGTCATCCTTCTAAATTTCTCAAAATTATAATGGCTTGAACCTCTCCCAGTCTAATCTTACTCGATCATAATCTAAAAGAAATTCCTCTCGAGTTGCCAATGCACTGCTACCCAACTTAGAATTTATACATCTATCACAGAAGGCTATACATCTAGAAAAACTATTGCTCAAATTATTTAATCATGATTTTTTTTTTTCTCTCTAAGGTTTAACACCAAACATATCACCTATGATATGCCCTTAACCAATTATAAAAAGGGAGTCACTAAGTCATGTGTTTAGCCTTATGGGGTATAGCTAGTACTATCAGTGTCAACTTATACCAGCACGAGGTTTCGTCTTTCCGAAATAGGGGAAGACGGAGAGAAATAATAAAGAACTCAAGGTGAAGGTGACCGAATATAAGTACGAGGTTCAAAGAGATTAAAGAATCGAAAAGAGAGTTGTCAGGACAGTTGTGGATTGAAATCCTATTTTTGGTAATTTCCTATTTACATGCTCGTATTAGTACAGTTATGTAACCGATACGATGTGTCAGACATATCTAGGGGTAAGTATATCTGTCTACTACCATATATCTCAATCCACGTAAAGTAGTCATGCGAAGAGCGAACCAAGCGCACTAAGGTTAGCTAGACCTTAATACACCGATTCTGATTAGGCAATTGTATCATTGTGTGCACCCAATAATACATATGCCATGAGCAAGCTCGATAAAAGAATAAGCTTGCAAAAACTAGGCTATAATAGCAGCATAAATCAAGGTAGTACAAAGATTATAGATACGCTGGATTATGATGAGAGAAGTTACAAATAATTCAAGTTGTAAAAACAAAACAACATAAGCAACAATAACAAAAGACTCTACAATCTCTACAGTTATCATATTAATTCCTTGTCTAAGTCGATAGTCGACAAGGTAGGAGTATGGGCCACCACAAAAACATGTCACGCCCCAGTCCCAAAAATACGTAGGACTAGGACACGTAATCATGCCAGCCGCATGGATATGGCAACTCCAATATATGGAAACCAAATCCATACGTACGCTGTAATATGAATATAAAATCCACAAGTGGTATAAAATGTAATACAAGTCACAGGTTAAAATCTAATCTCATCCACCAAAATCATATAGAAATAAATAACCAGTATCTATGAAACTAGATCTCAACAAGAAGTATCTAAAGATGATAGTTGGGTGGAAACAAATCCACTACCAACTCAAATGGAGAAGTAAATACAATATAAGTACAACTCACTCAAACAATATAAGTACCAGCTACCAATCACGGCTCGAAGAGAAGACATCCACGAAGCATCTATATCCTTCCACATCTGTGCTCCTGCAACACTCAAGAACAGGTACACCTGGCAGCGGACCAGGTCCTCAGAGGGACATAACAAGTATACTTAAACACATGCCAATAAAGTACTGAAATAAATATCCAATGGGTCGCCTAACCATCTAAAGTGAATGCAGTTAAGAACAACTTTCCCCACAAGTGAGCTATCTGGCTGAAAACTGGGATTTGGCATAGTTCTCTTTTGAAGATCCAGGGGCCTACAAGGCACGTCGTCTTTTGAACGCCGGTGGCCCGCCTGATAGTACATAATATATAGTGGTCATCATGGCCCGTATCTCCAGCGGAGAATCCGGGCGTACAGGAGAAAAAGTGTAAAGGAGCTCAAATGCGGTACTTGTTGTTCTCCCCACCCCATGCTCTAAGCATGTCACATCAATGACACGATTCGGTCCATAGCCTATTCTTAGTACCCTAGCCCAATCCTGCAACCAAACAAGGATAAGGATGGGACCACCGTACTATAATAAGCTATGTCCATGGACCTCTAATAACTGCCAAGTCTACTAGCATGCAAAGTTTCTAACAGCAGTTATCCCTAACGCACGTCCCACACGTACCGATGATCAGTCAATACGCGCGTCCGTGACCTATATGAGACTCACAACTCGTGTAAAAATATGTGTCACGGCCAAATGAACCTAATGATACTATATGATAATGGGGTAGTCTCATGAACAGGGTCAATGCAATACATAAATAAAAACATATTGCGACGTCACCGTCGCACACATTTTAAATAACAATTAAAATATATGAACTAAAGACAGAAAATAAAGATGCATGCAACATATGGAATATAAATAACAGTACAATGGCAAGGTATACTTGCCTGGCAAGAAATCTGTAAAGTGTACGCGCCCAAATGTCAAGGACACTGAACCTGGAACTAAGGACTCCAAACAAACGTCTCCGGATGCTGAAATAAACATCACCAACGTTTCCGGAATGAGCAAAATAGCTAAAAAGCACATCCCTTTCGTCCAATTTGGACACAGGGGCAAAACGGTAATTTCGGGCAAAAGTGGGGTCCACGTGTGGCCCACTTTGCACCGAAAAGCGTGCCGAGGGTAACAGTCTCTAAATGGGTCAAACTATGGGTCAAACAACTCTAGATGTCAATACGAACCCAACGGTATGTCCAAATTTGGATTCCGATGAGCCGAACAAAATTTGGTCCAAAAAGTCAACTGTGGGACCCGCCAATTGGCGATCTGGTCAACCGTCTCAGAAATGCATAAAATTTGGGTCACAGGATCAGCGCGTTACCACGAGTCCAGTGGCGCAAGTTTTGTCGCAATCTGACAATCGTGCACAAAATACACGCGAGTTCCACAAAAGTGGCGACACGAGATATGTCCGCGGATACGGCTTGATTCCGGCGCGCTCACGCGTCCGAATCAGTCCCCACGAATTTTCACGTGTCCCGTTATGCTGTGTGCACCATTTGGTACACTTGGCACACGGCGGGGCGGTCCCGTTTGGCGGGGCGCGCTCCGATCTCCCACTTTTGGAAAACCGGAAAAAGTGGGTGCGCGTAATTTTGTGACGAATATATTTTTGTCCACAGCGACTAATAGCACAAAGTTATAATACAGAAAATAAACTAGGTCATCTAATCTACAGGTATCAAAAAGAATCACCGAATTCGGATCTCTGTGGTGGGAGATACGAACTCGGCAATATTGGTGGTCAATATGGAATTCTGCGATTGCAGAATTCTGTCTGTTCGTCCAACTTTGGACGCTGATTTTCACCTAGGGGCACACGTTTTCCGAGGTTGACTATAAAACAAATACTGGAGAGGGTTGAGGGAAGATCATACCTATGAAAACGGAACAGCGTTTGGTCGAGCGAGTCAACGGGAATACACGCCGGAGCGAAGGCGCCTCGAGTGGGAGACTGCAGTTCGCGATGTCGGCGTCGACGGGATGGTTGGATGGCTTGGGGAGGCTTCTCTGGCTGCGGTGACGGCTATAGATGGGAAGAGGAAGTCTGGGAATATAAGTTAGGGTTTTTGGGATGAGAAACTATATATATATATATATATATATTATATATATTAAGAGAGGGGGAAGTGTTCGGGTTAGAGGCGGATGTTTCCGCGGATATAAGGTTAAGCCCCAATAACACATAAATAAAAACATGTCTAATTCGCTGAGTGGGGGGGCGGTCACAGCAACTCCTTTGCTGAGAAGTTCCTAATGAACTTAGATAAGTAGGCTATAATATATTACTATTGTTATTATTATTAGTATTATATTATTAAAGTCTTGTTTTCTTTTCTTTTCCTTTCTTTTCTTTCTTTATAAAATATATATACATATATATATATATATTTGTATATACATATATATATATATACTCATAAGAAAATTTATAGAATAGGGTATTACACATCGTTAGGCTAGCAACTGCTCAAGGGATCTCCTACATGAAATAAATTCCGAAAAATTCCTGAAGGTCCCATAAGTCATCTAAGTGCCCGAACACCTAACATAAAAATTATTAAAAATCTATTTCTCCTATTTGGACCTAATTACTACAATTTAATTAATAATTAATAAATAAAAAAGGTATATACGATTTTCTAGGAAGGGGGTTTTACATTTCCTGACTGGATCCGTTGCTTTAGGCGATGATGAGAACCTTGCCCCCACCTATTATGGCCCCTATGAGGCTGCAGGTGATACAGTTGCAGAGCAGGTTCCCACACAGGAGACTACCCCTGCAGAGTAGTTGGCTTTAGTTATTTGTTTTCCTTTCATCTTAGTAATCGGGTTTGTCCCCGATTTAACTTCTGGTTTTGTAATAACTCTGTATCTGATTGTCACTTTCTGGTTATAAAATCTCAGCATTTCCTTTCAATTCCTTGTCTGTTTAATTACTGTGAATGAGCTAGTGTTAATTTAACTGTGGAGATGCCCTAGACAGCGTACTACCACCGACACTGCGGCGTAGGCTGGACGTACCCACGCACTCGTGCCCGAATTTCCGGGTGCGGGTCGTGACACCTTTACCTCTTTCTCTGTATAATTTCTATACTACTAGTAACTATTCTACCGTCCAACTGATACAAGTTCGATGACCTTGTCCCTTTATGACCACCAGGCTACCCTTAGCCAATTTTTTATAGAATTTGCATGGCCAACGAATTTCCAGAGAAATGAGATCGATTTTTTTATCAAATCTGGAACGTCTCTCACATTCACTAGTGATCCTATTGAACATCTTCAACTTGATATTCCATATGCCGATAGTCTTGCAAACTCATTGTTCCCCATTAGAACAAAACCACCATTGAACTCCTTATAGTTGCAGAACATTGATCCCTACAGAGGCATAACATTTTTCCATAAGCAAAAAATAGGCATGCTTATTATTTCTTCCTAAATTCATTACGAACATGAAGTTTATCTTGAACCTGCATTTCAAAAAATGTGGACGCAATTTATCATTAGTTAGAGTACTTTTCAAATATATATATATATATATATATATATATATATATATATGGGTAAACGAGGGGGCTGGGATTCGATCCCGGGATCTACTCCACGGGAGACCCAAGTGTTAACCGTTAGGCCACACTCCTAATACACTCATGCACAATATATATATATATATATATATATATATATATATATATATATATATATATATATATATATATATATATATATATATATATATATATATAAGGGATCCACATCTCCAAATTTTTTGTATCCACATGTTATCAACCGTTGGATCTTATTTAAGTCATCTAATCATAACTATTGATTTGAATGGTTCAAATCAACAGTTAAGATTAGATGACTAAAACAAGATCCAAGGATTATAAACATGAGCATGCATAATAAGAGAGGATGTTGATCCCTCCTTTTATATATATATATATATATATATATATATATATATATATATATATATATATATATATATATATATATATATATATATATATATATATATTCCATTGCCGGAATACGGAGACGGACATGGCCAGGTACTCCGTACAAGATACTATACGTCGTACGGCGATCACGGCTGTATAAGACAATGGGGTGCACGCTACAATCAAGTCTCTCATGGTCAAGAACTTCTATGTCTCAATTATTCAAACAAGAAACAGTAAGCATAGAACATATATGATAAGTAATAAGGTGTCCCAAACGCTTTCTCAAAATGTTCTGGAGTCCAGCTGTGCAAAATAAGAAGCTGGAAGAGTAACAAAAGTACATGACAGTGATCAGCTGCAGTCTGATAAATAAAAATTGAAACCAAATTTTCTCTTATCCATCCAAGCCGTAACAAAATACTCAACTAATTTTTTTAACTTACGTGAGAATAAAAAAATAATCTAAAACCATAAATAATACTCAATCAATTTAATTCATTTAAAAAACTTACGGAGATACATAATTTTTATACATAGTAGAGATATATCCATAACAAATTATAATTAAATATATAATAAATTATAAATTATAATAAAAATGTAAATATATATAATAAATTTTAATTCAAATATATTTAAATATTTAAACTATTTTACAATAATATCAGAAAAAATTTATTTTACGTACAACACGTGCATTTAATATATATATATATATATATATATATATATATATATATATATATTGGAAACACTAAAAAAATGACCTGTCCAAGCCGTATGTATATTCTCCACAGAATAAAAAAAATCAAAAATCCTTCTAAGCGTACCTCCTCACATACTTAAATTTTTTTTTAAATCCTTGTAACTACCTTAACATATAATAAATCTTAAAATATATTTAATATTTAAATATTCAAATTATATTTAAACTAAGTACATGATATTATCTAATTAAATTCATATCCAAAATTCTAAAAATATATTTATGACAAATTCAAATTATATTTAAACTAAATATATGGTATTATCTAATTAAATACATATCCAAAAATTTAAAAACATATCTATAATAAATTATAATTAAATATAGTCAAAAAATATTTAAAAGATTTTAATATCAAAGATTTTTTTTTTTTTTGTACTTGCAACGCAAGAGAAGGTAACTAGTATATATAATTCTGGTTATCTATAAAGGGTTTTGTTAACATGTGCTCTAAGGACACATGTTAAGGATAATTAATACATATCTTTTTACTTTGAAAATTGTTATCAACATTCAATAAATATTAAAAAATTAGTTTTTTTTTCATTGAAAAATGTCATCAAAATCCAATAAAATAATTTTCAATACAAAACTTTTTTTTTTTTGCATTAAGTCTTGATAATATTTTTCAATACAAAAAAAAATATTATTTTTTAATATTTATTGAGTGTTGATAACAATTTTTAAAATAAAAAATTATGTATTAATTATCCTAAGACATGTTAAAAACACAGTGCACATGTTAACAAAACCAATCTATAAATATGGACTTAGAGATTTAGAACATGTGGTCAAATATTGCCTCCTAATCTATTAGGAAGATAGATATTTACAAGATAATGGCTAAATATAATTCTAAAAGACGGGATTCTAAACATGATCCATATCCATATTGTTTATTAGTAAAATTGCTATAATTTATATACAAATGAGATGTTTTCATGGTATCTAATCATAGAACAAATGTATATAAATTCCAATATTCTCGCTCACTATACTCTGCTTTAATTTACTCTTGACAATGGTTTCATCCCATGAAAATACCAGTTTAAAGTTTGCTTTAGCTAGATGGAGAAGAAGCAATTGGTCTCTCGTCCTTCCTCGCTGCTGCTTCTTGCAGGAGCTTGTAGTCTCTCGTCTCTTGAAGCACTTTGGCTGCCCAGTTAGCGAAGTAGGCCTCGTCGTGCCCTATCCTAGCGTGCTTGAAGAGGAGAGGGAAGCACTTGGGATCATTTTCAGGATGTGGGCATTTTTCGCCATGGGGATCCCTCCATGCTCCCTTGTGCTGCATCCCCGACGACTTTGCTATCCATTGGAAGACGTACTGGCCCGGGCCAGCCAGCTCCAGCCATCCCTTCGGGAAGAACTCCATCACGCTGCTGTTCCTGTCCATGAAGACCATGTTGGTCATCTGAGCACCGTGAGGGGAGGCCAAGATGTCCGTCGACCTCATCAATTTCACCTGCACCAATGACAATATCCTGAAAATTGTGATTGAAGACACATTCGCCTAAACTGTCAAACTTTGGCTTGGCTCTATCAAAATGTTGATACAGCCTGTGGGCTCCCATCTCAAAGTTTATATTAATGTAAACTTATAGATTTTACTTTACGATTTGATGCAATCTACTGTATCAAAGTTTTTCTCTTCGCCTAAGGAACTAGTAATCATGGATTCTCTGGAAAAACATAACTGTGACGTGGGAAATGGAAATCCCCAACACTATGAAATAATTAACTAATGTCTCGTCACTCATTCTATAGACGTTGTCATTCAAATCTTATACATGGGTGTGAGTCAGATTTGAGGGACAGGTCCATAAAACAAGTGGTGTGGATGGATCCAGTTAAGGGTCGGTTCCATGGAATGCGCTCTAGATTGACCTAATATATTTTTTTCTTCTTCCAATATTGCACTATAAAATACCAACTAAATTGTACTTAAGTATCTTCGACTATCAACTTTTGACATTTTAATATCATGAACTAAATTTTAAGCGATTTAATACCATGGACTTTCTAAGTTTTGGAAAGCTACTCGTCCTTTAACTTACACACACACACACACACACACACACACACACACACACACACACACACTCTCTCTCTCTCTCTCTCTCTCTCATTTATCGTAGTTAACCATGTGAAACCTTTTTTGCTTCTAAAATAATTTAAATTTACTACAATAGAAAGTAATTTAAAAGCACAATAAATAAATAAAGTTAACTACGATCTTCTCCCTCTCCAATCCTAACCCTAACCCTAAGTCCAACCCAAAATCATCCCTACCAGCAACTGCTGACACCCTCTCCTATCCAGCCATTTGCGACCCCCTGTCCATCAATTCTTCAAATTTGTCAGCCCGCATTGGCGTTCATTTTTCTTACCAGATCCTTCAGACTTGTCAGTCCGCAATGGCTTTCAAAACTATATAGATCATTCGGATCTATTATCCATGAATAGCTTTCAATACTTCTAGATCCTCGAATATATTAACTAGCAATGACTCTCAACATCAGTATCTACGACACTATCAAAATGTTCCGAGGCATGCCCTTATCCGTATCAGCATCTTTGGCGCTAAGGACTTCCACCATAATCTTGCTGTATGTGAGGGCTGATAACGGACATAACATCGCAAAATACGACACTAGATAGCACGCTAATATGAGAGCTTCATTTTTCTGAAGCAAAATTACTAGCAGGCCGTGATTTTGTACCGCTGCTATACTAGCATCGCCAGAAGCAACGTTAAACAAAGAGAGTATGCATAAACGGAATATGAGCCATATGCTCATATTTCTACATAAACCAATGCACATGTGGACTAATATGTATGTAGTACAATAGTGCACATGGGTGCACATAGAATGTAGGAGTCGATTCCTATTGGTCCACATATACATGGTTCATGTAGCAATATGAGCATATGACTCATATCCCGCTTACCATATATATATATATATATATATATATATATATATATATATAATTTCTCCGGAGCAACTTACGGGATCAGAAAATATATACGTGTTTCTCTTCTAAATTTTTTTCTCTTTAAAAAAATTATATATATATATATATATATATATATATATATATATATATATAGAATAAGGGAGGTGAGATGGCACCTCACCCTAAAAACAAAGGTGACGGTGACGTGGCACAATCTCAACCACACAAACGAAGGGAGGGGGTTAAGTGCAAATTGCCAATTATGAAATGTGTGGTTGAGATTGTGCCACGTCACCGCCACCCTTGTTTTTAGAGTGAGGTGCCATCTCACCTCTCTTATTCTCTCTCTCTCTCTCTCTCTCTCTCTATATATATATATATATATATATAGAATAAGGGAGGTGAGATGACACCTCACTCTAAAAACAAAGGTGGCGGTGACGTGGCACAATCCCAACCACACATTTCATAATTGGCAATTTGCACTTAACCCTCTCCCCTCATTTGTGTGGTTGAGATAGTGCCACGTCACCGCCACCTTTGTTTTTAGAGTGAGGTGCCATCTCACCTCCCTTATTCTCTCTCTCTCTCTCTCTCTCTCTATATATATATATATATATATATATATATATATAGACACGTGAACATATCCCTTTTTTTCTTTATATATATTATAGAGGTAGTAGTGATTGATTGAATGAATTTAATTAAGTACCTGGTCACAGAATGTAAGATTGTTCGGCCGAGCTACGGTTAGCCGGCAGCCATCCACCTTCCTGCACAGCCGGTCGAATATCTGCACCACCGCCTCGTCGTCCTTGAACGACCTCGGCCCAGTCCTCAACAACAGCGTCAATCTTATAATAATTATACGTTGGCCAGCTCCTCGCTCTTGCTCTTGTTCTGCAGCAGTAGTAGTAGTGATATTACAGTAAGCTCTGGCCTTGCATCTGATCATAGCATACATCTCCTCCTTCCTCTCCGCCGACATCCCCCCGTCGTTGTGCCTGAACACCAGCGCCCTCTCGAAGCAGTTCGGCACGCCCCCGCCCCTCCCTTGGAACCTCTCGACCTCCGCCTTCCTCCCGAACACCGCCTCCACCACGCTCCCCACCCACGCGCCCATCCCGCCCCTCACCTCCCCCCTGTGGTACAGCACCCACCTCGCCGGCGCCTCCCCCCCCTTCCTCCCGTGCCACGACAAGAACGGCGCCACCGCCGCCAGCCCGTGCCACAGGTTCTCGTAGCCGTAGTACGTGTCCGACACGAACGTCATCCCCGGGAACAGCTTCGCCCCGGGGGGGAGCGCGTCCGCCGACGCCGCGAGCGCGTACTTGTTCCGGGTCCCGTCCCTAGCGTCGGCGCCCGACACGCACAGCACCCGGCCGCCGGACGCGGCGGAGGGGAAGAGGAGGCGCTCGGCCTCCCCCGGCGGCGCCTCGTGGGTGTCGTTCAGCGCGCTCATGAACCAGGTGTTCCCGTCCATGGCGGTCGCGGCAAGGCTCATGTTCTTGAGAGGGGCGAAGACGAGATCAGTAGCAGTAGTGCTCTGTGCAGACCAGCAGAAGGAGAGTTTTCTCGTGACGAGGAGGGACAAGGGGATCTGGTGGTGGTGGTCGAGAGCTTGGAGCTGGAGGAGCACGAGGAGAGTGATGGAGGAGGCTGCCAAGTACACAGAGAGCTTGGGATAGTAACGTAGGGAAATGCTGAAGCTTCTTTGTTGGGAGAAGGATTTTGTGGACATGGTGAAGGAACTATGAGACCCTTCTTTCCACCTCTCTTTCGTTTTCAATTTAAAAGCTTCCAAAGAGAGAGTGATTGAAGGAAGGCTTTTAATTTGCTTTGTAGAGAGAGAAAGAGAGATTGAAGGCTTACACAAAGTGACAAAGTGAGATTGGAGAAAGAAGACCCTTTATCACGGAGTAGAAGGGATTTTGGCGCAACAATGCCATGCCAACAAATTGCCAATGCGTATGTGTGTGTCATCGATCGACATTTAGACTAAATCGACCCCAAATTCGGACCGCTAGTATGACCGGGCTACATCCCAACCGAACCAATTAGGTATGGTTTACATCCCACTTCCTTCAATATCTATAAGATTTTCAGAAATTTTCATCCAGAGCAGCATCGGAGTTTAAAAAATTACGAAAAAATATCAAAATGTCCTGACGTTTTATATTTTTTAATATTTTTTAATATTATATTTTCATCGTTATTTTTTTTGTCGTTAAAAGACGTTAGGTCAAAAAAAAAAGTAAAAAAATAAATAGAAAATGTCCTTCCTAAGGACGTTTTTCATATTATATTTTTTTTCGCTCTCTCTCTCTCTCTCACCATTTCCTCTCTCTTTCCCTAACACTTTTTCTCACATCTCTCACACTCTCTCTCAACTGTCCCTCTCTCTCTGTCTCTCTCAACTTTGTCTCTCTTTAACAACTCCCTCTCTCTCTCTCTCTCTCTCTCTCTCTCTCTCTCTCAACTCTCCCTTTCTCCCTCTCAAATAAAATTTACCAAAATAAAATATGCTATCATTGAACAACCAAAAATAAAAATAAAAATCTGCCGTAAGAATATTACGTCTGCCGTCGAGCAGACTCTTGTTTTGAAATCGTTTTTCGTTAAACAATATGTCGATTTGTATGTTTTTGACGAGAGTAACACAATTCGTGTAGAAAGAATTTTCATCCGAAAAAAGACGCACATGTTACAGGCAAAAATATAAAATTTAAAACTTTAAAGTATCATAACTTTTGGCTGAGAGATTGAAACAAGGTCTAGTTTGTGCAAAATGACCGTATCGAAAAGTACTACGGGATAAACTATTTTACCGTTTGACGGACTTCCAAAAATTTTAGAATCTTAAAAAAACGATATTTCGACCTCCAAATTTTACTTTCGATAATTTTATTTTCCAATTTTTTTTATTATCTATACTAATTTGTTATTATCTATACTAATATGGATGATAAATAGTTTGTTATTTGTTCTAGTTAGCTATACTAATTTTTGGAGGTCAAAAATTTAAACAAACCAAATTAGTATTGTCAAAAATTAAAAAAATCAACACAAAAACTTAAAAAATAAACTCGTGATTTCAAATTTTTGAAAAATTATTTCGTTTTGGTTAATTTGTTTAAAAATATTTTCTGTGCATCAAATATTTTCTGAAAAATAAACCAACAAAAAAATAACAAAAAAAACCAACAAAAAAATAACCAATACAAATCAAACCAAATATAATATTAGAAAGAGAGAGAGAGAGAGAGAGAGAGTGAGAGAGAGAGAGAGAGAGAGCAGAGAGTGAGTGAGAGAGAGAGAGCACAGAGAGATAGAGAGAGGGGTAGAGAGAAAGAGCAGAGAGAGAGAGCATAGAGAGTAGAGAGAGAGAGAGAGAGAGAGAGAGAGAGAGAGAGAGGACAATATATATATATATATATATATATATATATATATATTAGAAAACGTTCTTAGGAACGTCTTCCTAAGGACGTTTTCTATTTTTTTTTTTTGGCTAATGTCTGTTAACGACGCGAAAATTAACGATAGGAATATAATATTAAAAAAAATATAAAATGCTCTTTGGAAGGACGTTTTGATATTTTTTTGATAATTTTTTAAACTTCGATGCTTTAGATGGAATTTATATAAATTCGGATACTCTGGATGAAAATTTTCTTAAATTTTTTTTTGTCCAAGGGTAAGCAACGTGAAATAAGAACAAACAAGGAAAAAAAAATCGTCCTTAGGAATATGGGTTGGGAAGAGATGAAAAAAGAATAGTAATTCACTTTAAGTTGTATGAAAAATGTTTGCATTGAGATATTAAAAATTATCCCTGAGAAAATGGGATAATAACATTAATATTAATAAATCGGGATATGGATAATCGAAATATGAACCATAGTATTCATATTTCTATATGAGCCATGCGCATGAAGACCAATAGGAATAGAGTGTACTAGTGCACTAGTACATTATATTTCTATTAGTCCACATGTGCATGACTCATGTAGAAATATGAACATTATGAGTCATATATATATATATATATATATATATATATATAAATATATATATATATATATATATTCGAACCCGTGCTCGAACAGCCACCCAGTTGATCCACATACCTCGCATTGAGAATTACTATATTAGTTACTTGAAAAAGAAAGTAAAACTCACAATTCTTATTAGGAGAGTAGAAAAATATGAAAAATTAATTTATAATTACATGTATCCATATTTATTAAATAAATAGTGGTCATAAGTAATTATATTAAGTTTTTTGGCTAGTAAGTAAATGAACGTTAAGATAATAACAATAAACATTAAGATAGAATAAAATCACTATTTGCCATAGAATAAAATCACTATTTGCCAAAGTATATTTATTTATTTATTTGTGAAAGAATATTCAGTTTTCATTCTCTTTTTATCTCTTTTCCGAGTCTTCTCTACGATCTATATTCTCTACGTCTAAATGTAGACTTCTAGTCTCAAAAAGCTTAGATCAAGTAATCAATAAGTGCAATAAATAATTGTTTGTAGATTTGTTCTAAACATAACATAGTTAATAATTTATTATTTAATTATTGATAATCTTGATGAGAATACAAATAAGAATATCAGAAAGATGATCATTTTAATGGTACTAATGAAAAT
Source organism: Iris macrosiphon (assembly GCA_036927795.1). NCBI lineage: Eukaryota > Viridiplantae > Streptophyta > Magnoliopsida > Asparagales > Iridaceae > Iris > Iris macrosiphon. Next base: position 73,294,045 of record JAYESA010000015.1, on the reverse strand, counting down.
TATGATAATAAAAAAGTATTACGAAATATTCCTAATATATATGATCTAAGAACATGGGTTCAAATTTTGTCATTTGAAATTATTTCATTTGAAAATTAAGAAAATTATTTAATATTATATTTGCAGTATTGAGAATGAAGAAAATTATAAGGACCCAATTTTTGTTATCACCCAGGGACCGAAAAATTCTAGGACCGAGCTATGGTTCAGACCGACCCATACCAAAACCACCGTTACGGTCGGACCGGGTTTATTTGAATGCTCGAGGGGTAGTACATATGTTAGCTTCAAATTCAATTGACAAGGTTATCCACGTGGGATGGTAGCTAGAATCGTGGGGAACCCTTTGACATTTCTTGAAGAAAGGAAAGGGAAATAGTTCAATGGATTTATGGATCTGGAGATCGTAATTAATAAGCCTTGTGCAAGCTACTGCTATAATAAGTAAGCTCGAGCCAACTTATAAGCTCGAGTCAACTTTAAACTGTACCAAAGCCTGATTTTTTACTTTTGGAACCTGGAATTACACCAACATGATCGAGTAAAACTTTGATACAGATGGTTGTTTCAAATATTTGATACAGTCATTGTATGACATGTGGACTCTTCTTTTTCTTTGTAAAGTGTGCAAATATATTTATATAGAGAAAGGTCCACCTGTCATACAGTGGTTGTATCAAATATATATTTGATATATCAATCTATATCAAAATTTTACTCATCATGATCTGCAAGGGCGGAGCCATTAGTTGGATGGGGTTGGCTTCAGCCCACCCTACATCTCCATTTTTTTACACTAAATTTTTTTTTTTGTTGGAGCACATATATCATTCGGTCTAAATTTTGAACCACCATATTTTATCGCTCTAACCCCTTCCATTAACTCTTATTTTGAGAAAAAAAAGGAGAGCCCACACAAAATATTTTCAAGTTGATTTTTTTGAGCTTGTAGTCAAAATTTAGATTAATTGTTATGCGAATACATAGTAACAACTAGCAATTATTTTGTTATTTACAAATTTAGGATATGAGAATTTGAGGTCTCAATTGTATTTTTTTGATTTGTAGTTTCTCAGTTGTTGCTTGTTGTAGATATAAGGATTTGAGGTCTCAACCTAATATTTGTATACTTTTAAAGGGTTCTAATATTTCTTGAGGATGAAATATTGTACATTGTTCAGTTTGATGATGTTCTTGTATAGTCTTCGACCGGTGTCAAAAATTATTGTTTATTCATTTTGATCTGACGAGAGTCTCTTTTGCTCTTTCTGTGGGGTATTTTTTTTTAAATTTAGTTTGTGGTCACTATAAGAGTCCTTCTGCAATTTGTTTACAACAAGGTCTTTTTTCTATAGCTTTTAATTACTTGTATATAGTCCATTGCATTGCTCACTATAAAAAAGATGACAATGCTGGCTTAATAATTTCATTATTAAGTTCACTACCTAATAAGCACACACGCATGCACACACACACATGTGTGTGTGTGTGCATATATATATATATATATATATATATATATATATATATATATATGCAGACTAGGCCAAGGTTGTATTATGTTGAATGATTTCACTCATGATTGGTAGTTGATCGAACCTATTTATAGAAAGAACACGGAAAAATAATGTTGTTTCTGTCAGTTTTTTTTAGTATATTGGACACGGTTCTTCATTGGCCAGACACGATACGGTATGGACACGATGAGATATGGACATGACGATATTGACACAACATTAATTTTGTTGAATTTTTTATACTATTTTAAGTTCAGTCCAGGGTAGAATAAAATCATGGCTCCATCTTGATGATCTGCATCATCTGTTAATGGATCCAGATCCATTTCTGTAATTATCAAAATAAAAAATTAAGTTTCAACTCTTTTGGGCAGAGCAGAGTTAAGCTAGTTAAATTTGGAATGAACTAAATTTGGAAGCTTCTAATTCTTCATGAACTAAACTAATCTCCTTAATTAATTAAAGGAATGAGCCTAATGGGCCTAGTCTAATGTTGGGCTCATTATGCCATGATAAACTAATGGGTCCACTAATGACAAGTCTAAATAACATTAGGCTAGTCCACTAACAATAAATAAATAGCACATCACAATATAATTAATTACTAGCAATATATAATATTAAATTACTAACTAATAATATGCCAATGATAAAAATATTCTCATCTAGAAATGTGGTAGTTACAAGTCTACCCTCCTTAGAAAAATTTTGTCCTCGAAATTTAAGGAAGAACCAACACTACAACAAGCAATCATACAAGAGAGAAGAATGATACCTCACGGCTCAAACAAATAAGAGTATCGCTCACGTATCTCGGCTTTCCTCTCCCAGGTAGACTCCCCCGGAGAGTGATGCCTTTACGCAACACGTACCAAGAAAATTGTCTTGTTCCGCAGCACTTTCTCCCTGCGATCCAGAATTCCCATTGGCTGCTCTGGGTAGCTGAGAGTCGGACCCACCTTGATCTCCGAGTGATCCAATACATGACTAGGATCTGTCACGTATCGTCTCAGCATCGACACATGGAACACATTATGCACTCCCTCTAATGCAGGCGATAAGTCTAGCATGTAGTCCACTATACCGACCCTTGCAAGAACACTGAAGGATCCGATGTACCGTGGACTAAGCTTTCCGCCTCCACCAAAGCAAATTGTGTTCCGTGTCGGAAAAATACACAAGAACGCCAGATCGCCAACCTAGAAAAAAATACAGCCTTAACACTCAACCTAAAACAAAGCAATCACAAGCAATACAAACAAAACCTATACCTCAAACTCCAATGGTCTCCGATGGCTATCGGCCCAATATCATTGTCTGTCCTGCACCACCCTAAGTCTATCTCTGATGAGCTTCACCTTCTCAACTGCATCCACAATCATCTCCGGTCCCAACAAGGCTCTCTCACCAACATCATCCCAAGATAAAGTAGTGCGACATCTTCGTCCACATAAAGCCTCGAATGGTGACATCTCAATACTGGCATGACAGTTGTTATTGTAAGCAAACTCTACCAGTGAAGATGATCCTCCCAAGAGCCTCTCAAATAACAAGCACAAGTGCGAAGCATATCCTCGAGAGTCTGAATAGTCCTCTCCGACTGCCCGTCTGTCTGGGGGTGATATACGATACTAAACTTGAGCTGGGTGCCCAAGCTAGCCTGCAAACTCCTCCAGAAATGGGATGTGAAGCGACTATCCTGATCCGAGACTATGCTCACAGGAACTCCATGCAATATAACAATCTGACAATCTGCCAGACATACATCTCCGCTAGCTTCTTAGTAGATGTACGCACTTTGAATGGCAAGAAGTGGGCTGATTTGGTCAACCTGTCCACGATGACCCAAATCACGTCTTTTCCTCATGGAGAACGCGGTAGTCCTGAAACAAAATTCATGGTAACATGCTCCCATTTTTACTTTGGAATGGGTAAAGGTTGAAGTAGCCACCTGGCCTCTGCCTATATGCCTTTACCTGCTAGCACACTATACATTTGGATACGAAGTACGCCACCTCTCGCTTCATACCATACCACCATACATGCTCTCCCAAATCTCTATACATCTTGTTGGCACCCGGATGAATAGAGTACTGAGACCGATGCGTCTCCTGAAGGACCTCCTCGCGCAACGCTCCATTCGGCACACACAATCTGGTACCGTGCCGCAATGATCCATCCTCAGCAATAATAAAATCATTTGATAATCCTATTTGAACCTGTACTCTGATACTCCTCAGAGACACATCGTCATACTTGTAGCCCTGATCCAGTCCATCAATTCTGACTGTATCTGTAACCCCCAAATCTGTATCTCGACACCAAGAACTAACATCTCAATACCCAAGCTCTCAAGATCGGCCAATAAATGTATGTCCGTAGTCAAGCACATAGCTACTGGATACCTGTTCAAGGCATCAGCGAGTACATTGGCCTTCCCTGGATGGTATTGCAATGATATGTCGAAGTCCTTCATCAACTCCAACCACCGCCGCTGTCTCATGTTCAGCTTTTTCTGTGTAAACATGTACTTTAAGCTCTTATGGTCTGTGAAGATCTCCACACGCTCACTGTACATATAGTATTTCTACAGTTTTAGAGCAAAGATGACCGCTGCAAACTCCAAATATTAAGTAGGATAATTCTTCTCATGATGATGTAATTGCTTAGAAGCATAGGCAATCACCTTCCCATTCTGCTGTAGAACACAACCTAAATCATTTTCTGAAGCATCACTATAAATAGTGAATCCACCTGACCCCGATAGCAACGTCAACACTAGAGCTATCGTAAATCTCCTCTTCAGCTCATCAAAAGCGGCCTTACAATCTTCTGTCCGGACAAACTCCATATCCTTCCTGGTCAACCTAGTCATCGGTTCTGCAGTCCTGGAGAAATCTTGTATAAGAGCATCCACAGTGGGAGTAGTTTCAAGTGCTATATTTTGACTTTTGTGAAATTTTATAGTACTTGAGGGCTACAATGGACTCTTGTCCACACTTGAAAAATGGTAGAAAGTCAAGAGACACTCCAAATTTGGAGAGTCCCGTAGCTGGTCTATATTAATTGATGGACCCACCAAAATAATCTGTCATTTATTTTCCTCCCCTTCCGCTCTCTCTCTCTCTTCTCTTCTATTTTTTTTACCGAGAAAATTTTCCAGACCCTTTTTTCTTCTTCTTCTTCTCCACATATTCTTTCCTTCCCCAACCCTTCTTCTTCTTCTTCCTTCTTCTTCTTCTCCACATATTTAGTTTGTGGATTTTTTTTATCTCATTTTGTTTGATTTGTTTAACGAAAATGAGAAAAATTATCCATACAAAATTTCAAGAAATGAGATAAAAAAATTACCAGACATCTTTGTCTGTCAGTATTGGTTAATGTTCTGAAGGAAAATGAGGGAAAGCTTTAATAGTTATGAAGGGGGGAATGAAAATGAGGGAAAATATGGAGGAAAAAGGAAACGAAAATGAAGAGGAAAAATAGGGAGGGAAAAGAGGGAGGAAAAGGGAGAAGTTAATTTGGAGTGTCTATTTTGGAGTGTACTATTGTGTGCAAATATCAAGGTGACACTCCAAAAATAGTTTGGAGTGTGATTTGGAGTATGGTTTGGAGTGTCCCCACTGGAGATGCTCTAAATCTCCTGTAGTAACTTGCTAGTCCTAGAAAGCTCCTGATGTCTTCCACTGAACTCGGAGTAGCCCCTGACTCCACTGCTGAAATCGTCTTCGGGTCTACGGAGATCTCATCTCCTGTAATCACATGTCCAAGGAATTCAACCTTGTCAAGGAAGTACTCACACTTCGAAAGCTTTCCATAAAGCTTCTCCTTCCTGAGAGTCTCCAGAACTATCCTCAGATGCTCCTTATGCTCCTCCGGGGTCTTCGAATACACTAGAATATCATCAATGAATACCACCACAAACTTATCAAGGTACTGGTGGAACACCTTGTTCATCAGATTCATAAATACCGTCGGGGCATTAGTAAACCCAAACGGCATCACCATGAACTCAAACTGGCCATACAGAGTCTGAAAAGCTGTCTTCGAAATATCTTCTTCCTTTACTTTCATCTGGTGGTAGCCTGACCTCAAATCTATCTTTGAAAATACATTCGCTCAGCTCAACTGATCGAAGAGATCATCTATCCTAGGCAGCGGGTATTTATTCTTAATAGTGAGGTTGTTCAGAGCCATGTAGTCGATACATATGCACCCATCCTTTTTCGGTACAAACAATACCGGGATACCCCATGGTGAAGAACTGGATCGAATGAAGCCTTTATTCTACAAATCATCCACCTGCTTCTTCAATTCCACCAGTTCACTGTTGTTGACTCTATAGACGTACTGAGATATTGGCTCTGTGCCTGGCACCAAATCTTTAGAGAAACTCCATATCTCGGTCTGGTGGCAAACCCGGCAACTCCTCCGAGAAAATTTCCAGGAAGTCTGCTATCAACAGATGTGGTAACTCCTTCTCTTCCACCAAAGCTTCGCAAAAGGCATCCTCGTTTTGCTCCGCTGCTCCTCTGGCAATCTCAAACTTTGGCCCTCCTGGCGGTCTAAATAAAATTCTGCCTCCACGACAATCTATACTAGCATGGTGCCTACTCAACCAATCCATCCCGAGTACAATGTCGTAGTTCGGAAGTTGCATTACGAGTAAGCACGCACTCAAATCCCGACCTTCCAGTATAACTCTCCGATCCTTGCAAACATTATTGACCAGGATAATGCCTCCCCCAATCGAGATCTTGCAAGTCCTAGCCAAAGGTTCAGCCTCTATACGATGCTTAAGAGCAAAAGAATGGAAAGCACCAGAATCAAATAAATCATAAGCTGGAATATAGTCAAGAAGAACTGAACCTGATATAACATCTTCGACCGGCTCCTCCTCCTCAACTGTCATGGCGAAAGCTTGCCCCTACTGTGCACCTCTCTGTTGCTGTTGGTTCTGTACAAACCTCTGCTGCTGTGTCAGAAGTGGAGGTCCTCTCTGCTGACCCACAGGTGGCCTTGCCGATGCTCTCTAATCTGGGGCTGCTCTCTGAGCTGCGCAACAAGGACATACGGGACAATCCCTCATCTGATGTCCCCCTGTGCCACAATACAGGCAAATACTAAACCGCTTCCGACATACCTCCCAGATGTGGTATGCCTTCTTACAGAAATGACAGGTGGGAACATGCTGAGTCTGTCTCTGCTACTGTTGTGGCTGCTGAAAAGATCTCTGCTGGAACTGGAGAATCTTGGCAGGTCCAGCACCGCTACTAGCCCCACTAAAGATACCATGATGCCTCTTGGGCCTTAAACTCATATCCCTCTCGACCTTGCGTGCCTCCACAAGAATCACCGAATAAGTGCCATGACTAGATGTCACGCCCCAGTCCCAAAAATACGTAGGACTAGGACACGTAAGCATGCCAGCCGCATGGATATGGCAACTCCAATATATGGAAACCAAACCCATATGTAAGCTATAATATGAATATCAAATCCACAAGTGGTATAAACATATGTCACAAGTCACAGGGTATAATCTAATCTCATCCATGGAAATCAAATACAAATAACTAACCAGTATCCATGAAACTAGATCTCAATATAAGTGTCTAAGGATGATAGTTGGGTGGAAACAAATCCACTACCAACTCGAATATAAGAGCTATTACAATATAAGTATACCACAACAAACACAATATAAGAATAACAACTATCAATCACGGGCTCGAAGAGAAGACATCCTCAAAATATATGTAACCATCCAAATCTGTGCTCCTGCGAATACTCAAGAACAGATACACCTGGAAGGGCCAGGTCCTCAGAGGGACATAACAAGATACATAAAAGCATGCCAATGAAGTACTGAAATAAATATCTAATGGTCGCCTAACCGTCTAAGTGAATGCAGTTAAGAACAACTTTTCCCACAAGTGAGCTATCTGGCTGAAAACTGGAATTTGGCATGGTTCTCTATTGGAGATCCAGGGGCCTAAAAGGCACATCGTCTTTTGAACGCCGGTGGCCCGCCTGATAGTACATAATATATAGTGGTCATCACTACCCGTATCTCCAGCGGAGAATCCGGGCACACAGGAGAAAAGTACAAAGGAGCTCAAATGCGGTACTTGTTGTTCTCCCCACCCCATGCTCTAAGCATGTCACATCCATGACACAATTTGGTTCATAGCCTATTCTTAGTACCCTAGCCCAATCCTGCAACCAAACAAGGACAAGAATGGGACCACCGTACTACAATAGGCTATGTCCATAGACCTCTAATAACTGCTAAGTCTACTAGCATACAAAGTTTCTAACATCAGTTATTCCTAACGCCCGGCCCACACGTACAGGAGGCCAAACCCTGCATGCCAGTCCGTGATCTATATGAGACTCACAACTCGTGTAACAACTGTGTCACGGCCAATGAACCTAAAGATGCTACATGATAATGGGGTAGTCTCATAAACAAGGTCAATGCAAATACATAAATAAAAATATACCGCGACGACACCGTCACGCGCATTTTATATAACAGTTAAAATATATGAACTAAAGACAGAAAATAAAGATGCATGCAATATATGAAATATGAATAACAGTACAATGGCAAGGTATACTTGCCTGGCAAGGAAGCTGCAATGTACCAATAACCTGCTCCAGAAGTCGTGCAGAACAAATCCAATATCCTATGTACATTTAATATAATACAATAAAATTATTAGTCATTACACTAGCACATACACAACCATATTTACACTGGACTCAGGGGTACACTAGGGGTGGCACTAGTCATCTAACACAGTCAATTGCGCGACTACTTACGCGGGTATCCTATATTAAATATTGTATCCCAGTCAGTCAATCAAAATAACATGTGTCTAGGCCAGTACATAAATGTACACAAGACAGTCATCTAGCATGTTCTTAAGATCAACATGGTCAAGGTAAGAACGGGACAGTCCACGGTGTCCTAGGGTCGTACAGTCTGAATACACATACTCATAATTATTATTAGCATATAATTCATTACAATATACATATATACCATATATATATATATATATATCATCCAATAATTATATATATACCAAGTTGAATAGTATGCATATACTAAATATATATAAATATATCAAACTGAATAATATACGCGTACGAGTACGAGTTCGTGTACGCAGCACTGGGTTCACCGACTCATGGTCCGATATCATCTAGCAGTCATAAGCAATACGCATGTCCTAATGGCACACACACGAACATACATAAAAGGAGAAGACAGACAGGTTCATACCTTGGAGTACGTGCACGGGTACGACGGTGAGGTTGACGATGATGATGATGATGGTGATGACTATAACGACGATGATTATGATGAGGACAATAAATAAGTGATTAGGGTTGGTGTTGGTAGTGATGATGAGGTGTTCATGTTGAGAATGATGATGGGGTTGATGGCTGCTGATACGATGATAATTAAGGGTGAGATGATGACGACAATGACAAGATGACAATGATGCGATGATGATGATGGAATGATGATGATAATGGTGATAGAATGATGATGATAATAGAAGATGGTGATGATGATGACAATGATGAAGTATTGATGATGATGGAATGATGATGATGAAGTGAGATGATGATGATGATGGTGGTGGTGAGTGGTGGACTGCCGAAGTCCGGCCAGGGAAGCTTCTCCGACGAGTCACGGTGATGGTGAAGATGATGATGTTAATGGAAGAGGGTGATGATGATGACAATGGCCATGGTGGTGATGTTGATGGTACAATGGTGGTGGTGACTGCTGAATCCGGCCAGCGAGGGAGGGTGTCCGGCCGGAGGAGGACAGGCACACAGGGAGGAGGAAATTGTTCAGGCCGGTGGGGGAGAAGCCTGGATGGAGGTGCTCGGGTTCCGGGGGAGGAGGCTCAGCCAGGGGAAGGGAGGTGGTGATGTTATGGATGATCGGGAGAAGGAAGTGGAGGTGTTCGTGGTGGTTTCCCGGAGAAGAAGAAGCGCAGGAAGAGGTGGATTCGGGGACGATGGTGGTGCGGGTGGTGTTGGTGCTGCCGGCGGTGAGCAAGCGAGGGGAGACGGTCTGCAGGCGGCTCGGTGACGGGAAGAACGGGGAGGAGGAAGAGAAAGTAGTGCGGAGGAGGCGATGGTGGTTCGACTGGGGTGTCGGCCGCTGGCTCAGGCGGAGTCAGGATGTGCAGCGGGGTTGTGGCTGCTGTGACGACTCCGTAGAGGAGGAGGAGTCGAGGTCGGGATGGTCTGTGATGGGAGGATCCCGGCGGGTCGAGGGGATTCCGTAGGGAGGAAGGAGTCTGAGATGAGGGAGTGATGGTGGTGTTGGTGATGCTGCTCCGGCTCCGGCGGAGGAGTCGGGCCGAGTTGAGGCGAGGAACGGTACAGGAGGACGATCGGGAGGAGGGGAGAAGAAGATGGCGGCTCATCGACAGAAGTGGTGGTTGTGGTTGTGGTTGCTGGCGTCGGCGAGGGGGAGATGACCGGGATGGGGATGGCAATGGTGGTGGTGGTGTTGGTTCGTGCTGGTGGTTGTGTTGGATGATGGGGGATCGGAGCGGGATGAGGTCCGGCGTGGCGGGGCTGCTCGTTAAGGCGGCTGGGTATCGGGTTCCGGCGATGGGCTCCGGCGACGGGCCGGAGGAAGGAGGAAGAGGGTGAACAGGAAGTATAGGGGAGGGGTGGTTTATGATAAAAATAGATTTGGGTTTTAGGTTTTGGAAAAATAAAGAAAAGAGGGATATTTATACATGTAGGATTTTGGTTTTGGGTTTGACCTAGGATTAGGGCTTGGTCAACACTCCTTGGGGTTGGGCCTTGGGCTCACATGAGGATGTTGGGCTATAATTGCATGGTTTAAAACACAAGGATGGGGTTTAGATGAGGGATCGATGCTGTGCGTTTGCACATTCCAATAAATTACGAAAAAATTCATGTGAAGGGGAAAACTGAGTTTTTTCATGAATTGTCCAATGGTGGGGACACCTCAATGCATTTTTGCATAAAAGTCCCCCAACAATTAGAAAAATTGCACAAGGACGAAAATTAGATTTAATTAATCAAAATACCGCGCACGGTGTTCTAGAATTAATTAGGAGTACATGGAAAAGAAATTTTGTGGGACACAAGTGTAGGGACGTAGATGGTACAGTGTAGAATATTAATAAAATTTGGGTTGCACAAAACGGTCAAGATTGTGCCCCCAATTTCGATTGGGAAGCACAATGGTACAAGGTCGTAATTTATTTAGAATTATAATAATAACGTCCATGAAGTTTATTGTGCGACTAAAATGTAGCACAAGAGAGCAATATTATAAGTTACACAAGGGTCAGAATAGTAGGCGGGCATGTCTAGGATGAGGTTGTGAAATTTTTAGATAGGCAATGGCTAGTGAAGTGCTCAAATTATCGAAGCAACGGTAAGGTGCGCTACATGATAGAAATTATTGTATACTTAAATAAATGCCGTCTTCTAATTTCTAATTGGTTCAAACTAGCCCTAGTTTCACTATCTAAGCAAAGTAGGCCTAATTTTGGGTGATGGGGTTTACCCTAGATGAGATTAGAACCTTCACCTCCCGGTTCAGGCCCTCCCAAAAAAGACTCACTCTCATACCCGGGTCTTGCATCATATGCTACGTGTACCGGCTCAGCCTACCGAATTTTGTGGCATACTCCTCCACTGACATACCCCCCCCAGCTGGAGGTTCTGAAACTCCCGTGCCAAGTCCAATTTGTGAGTAGGAGTGAAGAACTTCCTCTTGAAAAGGTCTTTGAAACCCTCCCAAGTCTGCCCAGGATCGACGAGAAGCGGTTCATTCCTAAACCAAGTGTGAGCAATATCTGTCATCTGGAGTCCAACAGCCTCGATCTTCAGGTCCTCTGCGAGACGAGACAGACGCATAATATGCTCGATGTCCTCGAGCCAATCATCTGTATAAATGATGCCTTCCGTCCCTTTGAAGTTCCGAGGTCCCAACTTCTTGAAGTCTTGGATGTTACCCGGCTTGGGCTGGGTATCCTGCTGCTGGGTGGGAGCACCTCTCTCGAATGCTGTTATCACGCTCCGCTCCCAGAATACTGGATAAATACGGGGACTGATATGGCCAACCGCACCTTGCAGAATGCCGAAGTAAGCCGTAATGTGTTAAGGTTGTCTAGAAGACAAATGTGAGAACTCTAGCATGCTATGACGTTAGTCCTAAGGCCGACAAATTATATTATCTCAATCCAACAATACAAGTACAAGAGTATATCATACATAAAAGTAAAAATGTGTCCCAAATTATATGTCATATATGATTATGAAGCTAGTAAATACAAAATGCTGCACTAGCAGAGTTTAATAATACATGATCAAAATATACTAGCCTTGGTCTAATATATATATCATGTTGACCGTAGTCAAAGAAGTGATCTCAAAATAAGGGGCTAACACTGCCTCTTGCTAAAATACCACAAAATAAGTAATCAAGATGAGGGGTGAAAGAAGGAAACCCACTCGCGAGCTTCGGTCGCAGTCCTACGTGTGTGAGCCATCTTGCTGGAAGTACAGTTGATCCTGGGTCTCCTCGAGATAATCTGGCCATACAAACCAGTGGGGTCAGAACCCCAAGCAACAACTACCACAAAGGAGCTCGAGGTGATAGACCAAACATATCACAACATAAGCAAAAAGACATATAAAAAATAAATACTGACCGAGACTTGTACGGTACCAATGTACTTATCTCAAAATAATACTGGATGAACTGATAATAAGTGCATAAATAAAAGTAAGGCGACGAGCGACAAGAGAGCATAGGAACTACTCTGGATCGGGACCACAACCCTTAAACCAAACAAGGACCGGGGTTGCAGACCTTCACCCGAACAGAACTTAGCACTCTAACCACGTGCCAAAGAATAAATTAAAAAGGTACGAGCTAAACGAATATACAAACATTTATTCAACGGCCAAACAAGCCTACGACTTGTTATAATTAACTAACTAGGGTTATCACAAACCTAGTTACTAATAAATGCATGCTTTGAAGAATATCGCTACCACCGGCACTGCAGTTAACCTGGATGGCCAAGGGTATGGTTGTCTAGTACTTATAATGCACATCACAAACAATGATGGATAAAGAACTAAAGCAGATAACTGATAGCATAACACAATATAATGTAAGCATAAACTGGCTTTTGAAGATACAAGTGAACTTTTGTAAATGAGATTGGTTTTATAAACAAAATGGGTTTTGTAAAATGGAACTGATTTTCTTTGTAAACATAAGGAGATTTTGTAAGTGAAACTGATTTTTGTAAACATAAAGAAATTTTGTAAGTGAAACTAATTTTTGTAAACATAAACTTATCGGTAAATGGTCTTGTAATATAACTGAAACCGGATCGTAAACCGGGTCTATGGTAATGCCAATGGATATTCCACTTGTCTCGGTAGTCTTTCTCAACAAAAAATAAAAATAAAACAATAATAAAATGACATGAACCAACATATGAAATACAGCAGGAATACATTATTAGAAAAAAATTTAATCCTAGAAATTCAAGAAATTCCAAATCTGAAATCGGGTGTGACATCTCTACCCTCCTTAGAAAAATTTTGTCCTCAAAATTTTACCAAGGCTTATCAAGCTGGAACACACGAGAAAGATTAAGAAATCAAATCACAATTCAAATGATTATACTAAGCAAATAACTGAAATAGAAAAGATAGCTGCAGAAGGTAACTAATGAATAAATGAACAGAAGCAGCACACAGGGGGAATAGAGGCATATGAATGCATATACCCCCTGAGTCAGTTAAATAGGAATTCGTCCTCGCTTGCCTATGCTGACTCATAAAATGGATAAGAGCCAAGCCTAGTAGTAAATCGGTACCAATGACTATACCGAGGACATGACTCTAATCTAGGATATACATTCGCAGTCGGAATACGTGATAGACATCACTTATCACGAGATGTGCAGGCAGAAGAGTTGGACGAGAAACTCTCCTCCACTCGCCGAATAAGTCAAGCTAACCGTTGCAATCCCGACATGGTGGAATACAAGGCCATAGACAAGAACCCAAGATATAATACCATCGCCTGGCTGGCTAAAAATAACATATCTGAGATAAAATTATGAAGATGCTACCTACAACCCTTGAGGTACTACCCTCATGCTGGATGGGATAATAAAACTTTCCCTAAAACTGCGTATACAACTGCACTCTGCGCTGCCTGACCCTCTGAGCTTGAGATAGTAGAGGTTGCTGCGCCAACGGCTGTACTATTAGTATTCGCTTATTTTGGTCTACCACTACAGGTTTTGATAATCGAGGTGACTGAAATGTCTGAGATGGCATGCCGGGCGTAGCTGGTCGTTCTTGTGGCAACAATTTTAGGCTATTTCTAACTGTATGACCTATAGCTGAATAGTGAGAATATCGCCCATTTTCCTTCCAACAATCTGGTCTAAAATGTCCCATTTTTCCATAATAGGTACATCCTTCTGGTTCTGTCGAGTGTTGTTGCGGGTGATATTCTGGTATCGAGGTCTGGGGTACTGCTTGTCGTCTGGGTGATTGTCGTGGGCAGGAAGCAATCATATGATCGGATGCTCCACATAGAAGACATAGATGATTAGCCCTCCGATATGTCACACTGGTGTGTCCTGCCTTCCCGCAGAAGGAACATACGATTGGAGCCTCCGAATAATGATACGAATGATTGTAAGCTGACACTGGTAAGGGATACTGAAATGAAGAGCCTGACGTGGGTGCACGAATCCTCTTACGACCCTCATTTGTTGATGTGGTCCCCCTGACTATATACTCATGTCCTTGTAAACTATGCATGTTGAGTTCTAACAATGTCTGAAGACTTTGCTGGATGGTACGGTTGTGCTCCCGCTGGGACTCCATCATGTCTTTCATCATCGCGAGAAGGACACTCGAGTCAACCTTTGCCGGCTGTATGGGTGGAACTGAGGAAACTGTTAAGGCTGGCTTTTCTGGAGGAACTAACTAGACAGGAGAAATCAAAGTTGTAAGCGGGTGACGGAACGGTGTTGGCACCGGACTCTGTGGCAGGGTCTGATTCTGGCCTGTTATTGGATCTAATATGGGTGCAACAGAGCCTTTAGAAGTAGGAGCAGACTGAGTGTCCCTGAAGGATAAGGATACAAGAATATCAACAAGGAACGAGAATGGAATAATCATATCAAGCAAGCTTGAAGTTCAAGGAGGGCGAGAAGTACATGTTACAAGTGGAGTTCAATCGAAGATAAGTAGAGGATTGAGATTCTAACAACATGATTCCTCCCACAAGACTGAAAAAGACCTGCATGGGCCACTAATAAAACCTTGTCGCACCCTGCTCCCAGAATATTGGTAAATACGAAGACTAACATGGCCAACCGTATCTTGCAAAATACCGAAGTAAGCCACAATGTGTTAAGGTTGTCTAGAAGATAAATGGGAGAACTCTAGCATGTTATGACATCAGTCCTAAGGTCGACAAATCCTATTATCTCAATCCAGCAACACAAGTACAAGAGTATATCATACATGAAAGTAAAAAGGTGTCACAAATTACATGTCACATATGATCATGAAGCTAGTGAATATAAAATGTTGCACTAGCAGAGTTTAATAATACATGATCAAAATATATCAGCCATAGTCTAATATATACATCATGTTGACCGTAGTCCGATAATTAATCTCAAAATAAGGGGTTAACACTGCCTTTTGCTAAAATACTACAAAAGAAGTAATCAAGATGAGGGGTGAAAGAAGAAAACCCACTCGCGAGCTTCGGTCGCAGTCCTACAAGTGCGAGCCATCTTGCACAAAGTATGGTGGATCCTGGGTCTCCTCAGGGTAATCTGGCCATACAAAACCAGTGGGGTCAGAACCCCAAGCAACAAGTACCACAAAGGAGCTCGAGGTGATAGACCAAATACATCACAACATGAGCAAAATAGACATATAAAAAAAAATAAATGCTGATCGAGACTTGTACGGTACCAATGTACTTGTCTCAAAATAATACTGGAAGAACTAATAATAAGTGCAGAAATGAAAGTAAGGCGATGAGCGGCAAGAGAGCATAGAAACTACTCTGGATCGGGACCACAATCCTTAAATCAAACAAGGACAGGGGTTGTATAGCTTCACCCGAGCAGAACTTAGCACTCTAATCACGCGCCGAAGAATAAATTAAAAAGGCCCGAGCTAAACGAATAGACAAACATTCATTCCACGGCCAAACATGCATACAGCTTGCTATAATTAACTAACTAGGGTTATCACAAACCTAATTACTAACAAATGCATGCTTTGAAGAATATCGCTACCACCAGCACTGCAGTTAACCTGGATGGCCAAGGGTACGCTTGTCTAGTACTTATAATGCACATCATAAACAATGATGGATGAAGAACTAAAGCATATAACTAATAGCATAACACAACATAATGTAAGCATAAACTGGCTTTTGAAGATATAAGTGAATTTTTGTAAATGAGATTGGTTTTATAAACAAAATGAGTTTTATAAAATGGAACTGATTTTCTTTGTAAATATAAGGAGATTTTGTAAGTAAAACTAATTTTTGTAAACATAAAGAGATTTTGTAAGTGAAACTGGTTTTATAAACATAAACTTATCGGTAAATGGTCTTGTAATATAACTGAAACTGAAACTGAAACATAACTGGAACATATACTGGAATGCATATACTGAAATGCACAATCAACAACTTGTAGTGCCGCAGCACGCGTAAACTTAGTCAGTCATGGAACCCTTTTCTAGCAAGGTTGTCCATGCCGCATGGGGCCCTTGGGGATCGGGGTAGCTGGTAGCGCTATATTCTTTCCTCATAATAATCTAGGTAAATATTATCTTGTTTAATTATTACTAAATTATTTTAAGTTCTCGAGTTGTGGACTCTCGAGAACTTTCCTAGAATGACGGATCACGGGTACGAGCTTTTCACGAGTTATCGTATCCGCGACTCGCGATATATTAGGAAATACTCACACTGATTGCCCGATGCCAAATGTAATAGATTTTCATACACAAATATTTCCACGGTGTCATAAGGATTGTGAAATAGTACATAAACTGGTCTGGTAACGTAAACTTGTATCGACATAAGGAAGCACACAATAACATAATCACTAAAAGGAATTACAGAGAGAATATAACAACAGGGAACACAAAATACACACAAGAATTCCTGGCCCCATACGCCCACTGGCCGCATGGACTCACTGGCCGCATGGACTCACTGGCCGCATGTACCCACTGGCAGTATAGACACACTGGCCGCATACACCCACTGGTCGCATGGACACACTGACCGCATGCACCCACTGGCGGCATGGGCTCACTGGCCGCATGGACTGACTCTTGGGCTTAGCAAATTTTTTATTCGTTCAGCGAGTGAAAATACAAGATTTTCAAGGACACTTGTGTAAATATGCAGTCATGCTTCCAATAAGATGGACACATGCTGTCAACATGCGGCAAGAGTTCAGGCCGCATAGCCCCCTCGGGTCGAATGGCACTCTCAGTCGCATGGCTCGCTGACCGCATGAAGACTTCGTCTTCTCCAACGACAAGTTCAGCTATGGCCAAAAGCTCCAAAAACTAAAAAAAAATTTCTACATAAAAACTCAATTTTAACTCCAAATTAAGTGAAACAAAAAACCAAATTGTATGAAATAAAATGCTCTAACATAAGGAACCACTAGTTTTCGAAAATACTAAGTTTTAATAGATCAAAACCAAGGAAAACTCATGGAACACATAAAAAATCTAAACTTGAAACTCAAATCTACACAAATCTATACATCAAAATCCAAAACTCCAAGAACTAAACATGACCAGCAACTCAAGGTGAACATTTTCCATCAAAAATATTTTTAAAACAACAACATATATAAAAAATCCAAAAATCTATAATTTTACCATTGAGCAAGATGTACTTGCCTTGGGTGGCTCCTAGCCTCTACCTCTCACGGTCCAAGTCGCAGCAACTTTCTCTAGGGTTAGGGTTAGGGTTAGGGTGAGCTTGAGGGAGAGGAGAAAAATAAAATAAAGAAGAAGAAAGAGAGGAGAGAGAAAAGCTATATATATATATATATATATATATACTAAGAGAGGAGAAAAAGGCTTTAGTCATGGGTTCACCCAA
The DNA here is from genome assembly GCA_036927795.1 of Iris macrosiphon. Classification (NCBI taxonomy): domain Eukaryota; kingdom Viridiplantae; phylum Streptophyta; class Magnoliopsida; order Asparagales; family Iridaceae; genus Iris; species Iris macrosiphon. The sequence goes on along the minus strand of JAYESA010000015.1, from coordinate 73,276,303 downwards.
AATAAATCGAACCAAGTATCCATTCTACAAGCAAATCCTAAACCGGGTCTATGCCAATGGATATTCTACTAGTCTCGGGTATTCTCTCTCAACAACAGAAAAATAAAACAATAATAAAATGACAGGAACCAACATATGAAATACAACAAGAATACATTATTGGAAAAAATTTAAATCCTAGAAATTCAAGAAATACTAAATCTAGAATCGGGTGTGACAGCTGCTAAGGAAACCTGGTAAGCCCTCTCGATGCCTTCCCGCATCATGTCCATATGCCTCTGCTGAAGCTCAGTCTGGGCCCTCTGGACCTCCATCATCTCTCTGAACAACGTAAACATCTGTGTCCCGTCTGCTGGCATGGGTGGTGGAGGTGGAAGATCCTCCGTGACTGAGGGAATAGTGCTCGAAACTGGAGGTGGAGCACCCCCAAAAGCTGCTGCGGAAACCCCCACCTGAACTGGTAAGGCGATCCTCTGAGCTAGAGATATTGGAGCAGGGTCTGCTGCCCTCTCAACAACAGGCTGGAAAGTAGCTGAGGAAGCTGCATATACTCCCGAGCTATGGAACCTGATCTTCGGAGTCATCATGAAGACAGATTCAAAACAAAGGGATCAATATTGCGCAAGATACGGTAATATCAAAAAAGGACAATAATATTTCAAAGAAAGTAATTATTCAGATTGATAAGGATATCAAAAGTAATAAATTGGAAGTGTTCCTATCTGTGATTGAGTATACTATCATCCTATATCCCATATCCTAAAGTAGGCTCGTATTAATACTCTAAGTCTGAGCACTACTATGATATCGCACTAGTTGTGACCAGGACCTGTCATGCCCCCATTATGATGGAATCGATAGTCGTCCCCCGGACGTGACACCGTGCGTGCCTAGGTTGCGCATCGCACAAGGCCAAGGTATTTTTGCATAACGAACACATATTCAGAGTACGCAGATAATTGAAACACAAAGTTAAAACATAAAAAAAATTCTTTATTGGTAATGAACATCTTTTACAAACTCTTGAACGAGTCGTATAATTGCCGCACGGGCTTACAAAAGTTGACATAAAATGAGATAGTCATCCTGTACATTACATCCTTTACTAAAGCTTTAAAATAAGAGACCTCCAGGCAAAATAATTACTTTTCTACTGAACTGCATGAGTATGTGAACGAGCTCCTGGTTTCTTCGAATGACTTCTTCTTTGCACGATCAGGCCGTGCGGTTTGATGGACTGGATTGGGAAGTGGCCTTGGCTCCTCGCAGGATCTTCTTGGTGCGGAAAACCTGTTTCAACGAGGGTCAGTACATCGAAATATACTGGCGAAGGTGAGCTAACCCAACTATACCAATCAACACGTTGTTTATGTGAAAGCATGCAAGTTATATGTGATCTTTCTATATTGCCTTCGTTTATTTTACAAGCAAGCAATGATATAGAATTTACTGAATAAACTTGCCACCGTTCGGTGTCTTTTACCTGCCCGTCTGAACCACCTGCACAATACTTACCATGTCCTTCCCTGCCACGAAGACACAAGTTAGCTTGCACAGGTTTAAATATACGAAGGGATCACTGGCATAATGCCATAAAGGATGGATTACAATCTCGAGACGAGAGTGATATGCAACGCAGGTGGCGAGCCCCGCTACATAATATTCCATCTATACAAACGACTATACAAAATGTTCTGCCCGGATCGGATCGGTCCCAGTGCCCCGACAACCATCCGCGAAAACCAAAAACCTTGTGCACAAGTTGTCCATGATCAACGATGTCTATACTAAATAATCACTTGATACAATCTAAGGCAATATGTGCCCGAGACAATCACATAGCATGATCTGTCTTTGCATAGTCTCCCTGATCAATATATTGCATAACAAAGTGTGTTCTATATATAGCACATTTTCTAGAAGAAGTATACATTCTAACTTGAATTTGAAGCATATGAAGAATATTCCAAACGAACTAGCATAAAATATGGTAACCATTCACAAGTAAATTGACAAGCATAAAGTAGTCCAAGTCTATCCCTTCTTATCTTAACATCTTTTAGTTATTATGTTATTGTTTAATCGGGACAAAAGCAAGAATGCAAGATTTTTAGATGTGAAGACTTGGAAGAAGGGTCAACTGAATCGAATATAAGCCACTCACAAGTTGGTTGGAGAAGGAAAGGAAAGAGGTTCTTCAAGACTCCGCTCGCACATCGTCTACTATACGATCACCTGCATTGCCATGAATAGTTGATCAATACCTCTTCTACTCTTTCCAAGCTCAGAATTGAAGTACAGTTCAATGAACGAAAATAATAAAATCCATCGAAACCGTTCAAAAAAATGCAAACAAATCCGAAAACCAACTCAAAGCACGAAAGTAATAAAGCGACAGTGAAATCTAGGCAAGAAAACTTGTAGCGGAGATGTCCCTCTTGACTCTGCCGCTTAGTCCATCCTTGGGGCATGGTCCACTGAATATGGAATCGATTCTGAAGAAGCAAATCCATAACAAGGATAAGATATTGATTCAATCTATCCCGATCGAACGATACCGACTTTATTTATTAGCCTCGCTCCCCGAATAGGGGGAACGGGGCACCACAGGACCTGTATGGGCCACCATAAAAATATGTCACGACCTGCATCGGGTGTAAGGGAGCGAGAACATGGGTACGTCCAGCCTACGCCGTAACATCGGCGGTAGAACGCTATCTAGGTCAACAATACTATCTAAAAACCTCTCACAATATATATATATATATATATATATATATATATATATATATATATATATATATATATACTTGTCAAGATATCTCAACTCTAAATGGAGGAACAATATGATAATCAATACTCAATCACAATAAAACTAGAAAAGATATAGCATGATATGGAATAGAAGAAAAAAATGAATCACAGTCACAATACAACTCATAATCAAGTCTAATGGACTAGCACCATAGTCTCAAATATAATACATGCCCAAATATATAACTGAGACAATCTAAGACAAAAAAGTCTAACAATCTGTAACTAGTTGATCATCTCTAGGTATCGGCTCCTCCCGAGCCATCGTCTCCAACTCTATACCAACTACGTCCTAAGATCCATAGTGTGTAGGATACCAGTCATCTAAATTATCTGAAAAATATATCCAATCAGGATTGGAGTGAAGCATACCTCTAACAGCAGTTCCGAATAAATGATAAAGACTATGCAATAGTAAATAGAGAGAATATACAAGATAAATAGAGCTTGAGCAGAAAATATATAGGATATAGAAATGCTGTAAATAATATAAGAGAAATAAGCATCATATACAATCGTCAGAAATATAACTAACTAAGTGAGTGAGTACTAGCTTCAACTTGTGATCGGCTTGGGAACTTGCACATAAACGTGGCATGGTTAATTATACGCGAGGAGTATGATTAACACTCACAGGGACATGCACAGGAAGGGGTATGATCAGATATCTAACTAACACTCTCCATCCCCGACTGGTATATTGGATCCAACCATGACACGCCATGACACATGAATCATAGAGCAGGGGGCAACCTTTGGTTTAACCTAATATACGTATTTGGAGCATATTTTTATTTTAGCATGGTTGCAGGTGCATGGAGACTAGACCATTCTTTGGTTTAACCTGGTTCATGGTTTATTTTGTGGATTGGTTCAAATCATGAGAACCTTTGGTTCAACCCTCAAACCCTACCATATATAAACCAATATTTTCCCTCTCTCTCTCTTCACTTCTTCTTTCTTTAGTTTTCTCTCCCCATTTTCCATATATAAGTACACCTTGCATGAAAATGGAGAAACCCTCCATATTATTATTCTATTATGTTTATTATGTGTTTCTAAGCACTTTTAGTTCTTGGAATTTTCTGTTTTGATGGATGGATTAGGGTAGATCTATAGTTCTAAACTTAGGGTTTCATGGATTTTATGAGTTTTTCTTGGTTTTGATCTATTAAACTTTTGTCTTTGAAATAAGTTTTTGGTACATGATAGAGCTTTCAATTTAGAGCATTTTGGCTTTTGGTTTAGCCGATTAGGACTTAAAATAAAGATTTTATGGACAAAACAAGATTTCAGTTTTTGGAGCTTTTTTGCCATGGTCGAACCTGCTGTTGGAGAAGACGAAGTTCCATGCAGCCAGTGAGCATATGCAACTAAGAGTGCCATACGGCCCGAGAGGGTTATGCGGCCTAACTCTTGCCGCATACTGACATCATGTATCCATCTTGTTGGATGCATGACTGCTCATTTACACAAATGTCCTTGGACACCTTGTGCTTTTACTCGCTGAACGAATAAAAAATTCGATAAGTCCAAAAGACCTTCATGCGGCATCGACTCCATGCGGCATCGACTTATATACGACACCGATACTTATGCGACATTGGAGAGCATGCAACCACTATTCTCTTTGGACGCATGGTTCTGAACCATGGCACATCTTTCTATGATTTTTGTCTTTTCTTTCTGACACGCTTTATGGCTTGTCACATTCGTCACTTTTTGTCACATTACTGACACTTTATTTATTGCCCATCACTTCATCACTTATCCCAAGAAGTAGACCTTAACCCTAACTTCATGCGGCCTGACCTTGTAAACCCCCTGATTTTCAAGAATTTTTAAATTTGGATTTTTCACAATTTTCTGGAATTTTTTGAGATTTTTCTGAAATTAAATTCAGGTGTTTTAATTATTAAATGATTTTTAAATGATAATAAATAATAATAAAATATTATGAAAATAATATTTTATGGTGTAAAATGAAAAACTAGACATAGGATAATTTTTCGGGAATTTATTGGACCCCGAAAATATTTTTAAAAGCCAAAAACCTATTTTAATAATTAATTAATTAAAACCCAAAATAACCGGACTGAACCGGGTTCAAACCGGGCTGAACCGGCCTGAACCCGGTCCAGCTAAACCCGAACCGGCCCAACCCCCTTAGCGGGTCGGATCCGGGTCAGACCCGACCCGCTTAGACCCGAACCCGACCCGAATACCTTCTCCTCTCCCAAACGCCTCCGTAGACCGACGGTTCACCTCGCCGCTGCCGAAACGTCCGCCGCCGCCGCCGAATCGCCTCCCCGATCGCTCCGGCGACGCTAGACCTTCCCCTCCCCCTCATCGGCCGACCGCCTAGCTCTCCCTCTCGGCTTATTTAAGCTCCACCGCCCATCTCCCCCTTCCTTCCCGTCGTCTCCACCCTCCTCTCTGAGCTCCGTCCGGCGAGCCCGTCCCCAGCCGCCCAGCCTCCATTTCCAGCGCCTCCCTGAGCTCAGTCGACGAGCCCCTCAGCCAAACTCTCCTCCGCCCTGCCTCGTCCCACTCCGCCCTCGAACCAGCTGTCACCCGCCGCCCGAGCCGCCACCGCACTCCAGCCAGCCGCTCCGCCGCAGACCTGAACGGCCCGCCTGCCATTCCCCTCCCGCAGCCGGCCATCCCCGAGCTCATCCGCCTCCGTCAGCGCCCCTCCGGCGAAGCCCAGAACCCTAACCCTAGTTCTTGCGTCGTGTCGGACACGAGTCAGACACGAAGGATTCTCAATTTTCAAGTCCTGTTCAGGTACTCGTATCTTCCTCCTCGTAACTCTGTTTTTGATTTCGTCAGTTACATCGCGTAGCCTGCATGACCCCCTCGGTTCCCGTGCAAACCGCTCGGTGCATCGCGACCTGTGGTGATCGTGAACCGCGATCCAAAAACAGGAAAACCAACGCCCTGTTTTACCCCGGAACTGAGTACGCCCCGCCAAACGGGACGACTTGGTCGCACGAGGTATTCACCGATATGTGCGCGTCATTGATACGGACGTGCAGGATTTCGCAGAAGCTGATTCGGATGTGCGTGCACACCGGAATCAGTGCGTATCCGCGGACATCGCCCCGTATTCGACTTTTCTGAATCTCGCTGTAACTTAGTGTACACATGTCGGATCGAGACAAAACTTGCGCCATCGGACACGTAAAAATATGCTGGTCCTGTGAGCCAAGTTTGGTTCGATTCTGAGAACGTTGACAAAATCGCGTGTCGTGGGCCCCACAGGCTCCACTTGACGGGCGATTTTGAGAACGGCTCATCGGAATCCAATTCTGGAAGTTCCGTTGGGTTCGTATCATCGTTCCTGACCTGTTAACACTAAGTTTGTCTATTTTGGAGACCTTTGACCCTAACGCATTTTTCGGTGCAAAGTGGGCCACATGTGGACCCGCTTTGACCCGAAAATGTCATTTTTGCCCTTGTCTCTAAATTGGACTCAAGGACAGGCGTTTCTAGCTGATTAGTATTTTTTGGATCTGATGGTGATGTTTGTTTCAGCAACCGGAGTACTGCCTGCAATTCCCGATGAAGCCAGAGCCACACTTGGAGCCAAAAACCCAGGCAAGTGTACCTTGCCAACTTGCAGTCTTTATTACATAGTACTTGGACTTAATTATAACTGTTGTACATGCTCAACCCTAGGGTCATTTTGACTTACTTAGCGTCCGATTAATAGTCTGGTGCCAATACCGTACGCGGGGTTGTGTAAAGTCAACTAGAGATGGATATCGTGATATTTACATTCTCGTACTTGCCATATCAAGTACATTATACCCAGGACACCTGACACAGATCATGAGACAGAATCTTTCTGAAATATTCAAGGTAATTCTGTGTAGGTTTCAGGATTTATAACCTAGACAGGATATTCCTAGACATTATATTCATAGACATAGTATGACTTACTGCATTAGATATGATCTTACGTGACGTGGACATGAGGCATCGTGGACATGAGACGTATGATTACATTGGGTAGGGAGAGACACAAAGGCTATAGGCTGATTATATATATATAAAATCCATAGTAAACACATAGTATAACTCATAGTATAACTGCTACCGGCTCCCCGACACAGAGCTTGTAGTGGTATCAGCCTAAGTTCTAGTGATGCTCTCAACTTGCATTTCACATAGATGGTTATATAGTTGACCCTATTATTTTATTTATTTGCTGTACTGCATTTATTTTGGCTTGAGCTTTCTTGTACCTTGCTATGTCCCCTGAGGACCTGGATCCGGATTATGTCCCCAGGATTTGCAGACGAGGTTTATCCAGAGGTATACGGAACATGTGCACTTCATAGAACAGTACCAGTACCTGAGGACGAGGTGATCGCTGAGGACTTCTCCTGAACAACTGCTTCTTCATGCTCAGTTATTATGGCAAATAGACTTTTCTTCCTGTTTAATTAATCTCTCTTTCATGTTTAATTAAAACAATTGTAACAGACTTTATATCGGGTTGTTCCCCGAATTACTTTGCTGAGACTGGATGTTTTGATTTACTTTCCTTATTATTGTTGATCTTATTATCTTTTGTGTGGATGAGATTAGTTCTGACTTGTTGTAGTAAACCCTGACTAATGTAATACAGGTTAAGTATGCCCCAATGGATCCATTAAATTGGGTTGTCCATCGGTGCGTGCTGCTGGCCATTGCCACGTGTCTAGTCCCTTAGTATTTTGGGACTGGGGCGTGACATAGTTTTTGTGGTGGCCCATGCAGGTCAACGACTAAATTGTTCGGTTTCAACTTAGGGACCGAACAGGCCTGCAGTAAGATAGGATAAATTTTTAGGATCTCATCCACTTGCTTGAAACATTTTTGATATCTATATCGTATTCGAATTAAATTTTTGACTTGCATCTTGCCTTGAATCCTGTGCGCCTCTTATAGTTTATTTTTGATGCAGAGTAATGGATCCAAGAAACGGAGACGAGAATCTCTTGAGTACACCACATGATGCTGTGGTCACTTATGATGAAGGAGTGACACCCGAAGACCGAGGACAATCTTCTCAAAGCAATCAAGCAGCTCAGCAAAATTCATGGTTCCGACGTGATGACATCCCGCCGCCTCTGCAGTTCGTTCCACCGATGCCCGTATTCCCACAAGGGCAACCTATAGATGGGCAGAAGATATTTCAAATGATCTACGCAATGATGCAAGCCCAACAACAAATTCAACAGGAGGCACAACATCATGAGGCAGAGTATTTGAGAACCAGCCTAGTAAACGCATTGGAGCAGGCAAACCCACAAGCTAGGCGACCAGCAACGGGGTCTATCACTGATTTCCGTCAACTCAAGCCCCGTACCTTTTCGGGCAAAGAAGGACCAACCGAAGTTCATGAGTGGCTCACCAACATACAACACCAGTTGGAAGCAGCTGAACTTCCAAGAGAACGTTGGATGACCGCCGTCAAAATGCAGTTGACGGACAATGCTCATCACTGGTGGCTATCTGAAGAGACCAGGCTCGGACCAGACCGAGTCACTTGGGAAGAGTTCTCCAGACTTTTTCAGGAGATGTACATTCCGGCTATCGCTCGATCAGAACTTCGGGACAAGTTCAATCGCCTCACTCAGAGCAGTATGACAGTGGAGGAGTACAATGCAGAATTCATTCATCTAAGTCGCTTCGCCCCTACTTTGATCCCGACGAAAGAAGAGAAGGCTGAGAAATTCTTCGACGGACTAAACTTCGAGCTGTAGAGACTCATAGGGTCCGTCGCACCTACCTCTTACTCGGACGTTCTCGCTGCAGCCCGACGCATGTAATGCGTCACCAGGAGAGAGACCAGTCTGAAACGGTCTTCCACATCAGCCAAAGCACCACAAGAAGAAGCTGCAAAGAGGCCTCATATACACCAGCCACCCAGAGCCTCCCCGCAGACAATACCTACATGTCAATACTGTGGCAAGGTAGGCCATTTTGAGAAGGACTGCAGACGCAAGTTGGAATTATGCTTAATTTGCGGAACCAATCAACACTTAGCCAAGGATTGTCCTCACCATCGAGGAGGAGCACCAAGGGCAAACCAGCAAGTTCTACCAGCACCAGGAGGGTATCAACCAAGGCCACCCTTGGCACCACAAGCAGCACTCTTCCAACAAGCCCAGCAGCAGCAGCAGCAACAAGCCCAGCAGCAGCAGCAGAGAAATTATAGTGTAGTTGTTACTACATTAGACTTACATGTTTTTGTGGTGGCCCATGCAGGTCAAGAGCATATTGTCTCGGTTACGTTATTGTACCGAACAAGCCTGCACCTAGGACTAGAATATAGGATCTCATCCACAACTGACCCTGATTCATCTTCCTCCTCTCTGTTCTATTTTGATCAAATGCATCATGCTTGATTCTTGTGCTTCCCTAATAGTTCTTTAAGTATAACCTCCTCCTAGAATATAGAAGTTTCTGTTGTTAGATGATAATTAGAGTAGCACACCTATTTAGAATACAACGAGATTATAGATACACCACTAAGCTTAGAATATCTAGCGAACCCTAGAATCCCTTATCCCTATAATTGGTTTACCATTACGCCGGATGTAATATGAGGACTTGAGAGTAGTATAGACACTACTAGAGTTAGTTAGAAGGTTACCATAATGTTGCCCCTAGCATTGAGGAACCCATAGAAAACCAAAAACTTAATATTTGGACTGAACCTAACCTTCATAGTTAGATGATATTGGAACTATAAACTTATATCATTATCTTGTTATTAGTAGACAGCACCCTAGGAAGCCTAGAGGAATGTAATCAACACTTCTCCCTTGATCATACCCCGAACATAGCAACCAACACCCCACTCCCCTTAGAGAACCATGATGCTATCTAGAGCCCTCTATCTTTATTTTATATATTGTTCCCTGCGACCATAGCACTCGCTATTTTGCGACGGCTAATTACGTTTCTTCTCTTCATCTTTCAACTCGTGCCATCTGACACTTCGGATAGTAGGCCAAGTAATTATTCTTTGTTAAGGGCTCATAGTTTGCTAGGATTATAGTTGTAGCCTTGAATGTGAAATTTTTTTTATGCTTGGTAGTTAGAACTTGATAAGTTTAAGTTATTTTATAGATTGTGACCGATGATTAACCCTTAGTTTTAAATCATGTAACATGTACCCCACCTCAATGTAGACTATATCCTCTTTCCCCTCTGACGGCCAGTAACTCTTCTATCCTTACTATTGACACTTGCTCTATAAGTGCTATGACTAAGACTTAGGATGACCATTACCTACATAAAAAGGATACCCTAATCAATACCAAGATCTTTCCTCATATACCCTAATAAGAGTTTCTGTTCTATGTACATGTGCAAGGTTATTTTTGTAGGATCCTCTTAAGGCTGTCACAGTACTAGTTTAATTATTTTAAGTTGGGTAGTATACCTCACCACCTGATATCATATAGCCCTTGTGAATCCATTGATGAAGTGTAACTGAATGGCATTAATTGTATGCTAACATAAGATGATAGTGTTTATTCAGACTTTAGAACTTAGAGGCTCACACCCCTACTTTGTCGACTATCGACTTAGACAAGGAATTAATATGATAACTGTAGAGATTGTAGAGTCTTTTGTTATTGTTGCTTATGTTGTTTTGTTTTTGCAACTTGAATTATTTGTGACTTCTCTCATCATAATCCAGCGTTATATTTTCTGTGCTACCTCGAATTATGCTGCTATTATAGCCTAGTCTTTGCAAGCTTATTTTTATCGAGCTTGATCATGAGACATGTATTATTGGGGACGCCTGTTGATGCAATTGTCTAATCAGAATCAGTGTATTACGATCTGGACAACCTTAGTACATTTGGTTCGCCCTTCGTAACGCTACTTTACGTGGATTGAGATATGTAGTGATTAGTAGACGAATATACTTGCCCTAGGCATGTCTGACATATCGTATCAGTTACATAACTGTACTAATACGAGCATGCAAACAAAGGATTACCAAAATAGAATTTCAATCCACAACTGCTTTGACAATTCCCAATTGAATTCTTTAAATGCCTTGATCCCAATACTTCTATTCTATTACGCTGCCCTTGAACTCTTTATTATTGATCTTCGTCTTCCCTTATTTTGGAAAGACGAAACCTCGTGCTGGGTATAAAGTTTGATACACAGAGAGTACTAGATATACCCTATAGGCCGATCACATACTTGAGGATTATTCTTTCGTAATTAAGGACATATCATATGTGATATGATCGGCGTTGAAGTTTCGAGGATTGAACGACATGAGTAAATAAATTAAGGAATATTTTCTTAAGGTATATAGCCTTAGGTGATAGGTGGATAAATTCTAAGTTGGGTAGTAGTGCATTGTCAACTCGGGAGGAATTTCTTTAGATTATGATCGAGTAAGACTAGATTGGGAGAGGTTCAAGCCATTGTAATTTTGAGAAATTTAGAAGGATGATTAAGATAATGAGGATTTAATGAATTTTAAAAATCTTGATATTGAGAACCCAATATTTATACTTTGAGCACATGATTTAAATTTTGAATATTGAAGGATGAATCATCGATTTAAATTTTGAGGATAAATATATAATTTTAGACTTGAACAATTGGTTAATTAGATTTAAATTTTATAATTTGATGATTTGAATTAAAAGTTTAATTTTGATTGTTGGGTCACCTATTTGAAATATTGAGGATGTAAATTGAGTTTAAATATTCGAATAGTACAAAATTCTTAAGTTAAGAATAGGAATAAGATTTGATTAGAATTGTTTATTGTTCAAAGTCTAGAGGAGATTATGATAGTTGGAAATTATGATATAAATTTTGATGTGGGATGTCATATAGACTTGAGTCAGATTTGGATGTTGATTATTTAAAAATCGAGAAGAGATTACGACAGGTTGAATTTTGATTTAAACAGTGGTTATATTAATTTTGAAGTGATCGCGATAGATTCGAATAGATTTTGTTATTTAAATTTTTGGAAGAGATTGCGATTGACATACCTTATGTACGAATGTGAAGGATTTAACAAATTATGTCTTATTTTAATTTCGAGGACGAAATTATTTTAAGTTGGGTAGATTGTAAACTCCCTCACCCAAAATAGCTATTTTGTGTATATTTTATATTATTATATTTATTATATATGTTGAATTTATTTAGAATATGCTCTTAGTTAATTAGAAAATAAATTTCTTGATATATTTACTTATATAAATATTCATTTAGAATTATTTTAGGTTATTTTAGATTTTTGGAGATTTTTTCTAGAATTTTTTTTGGTAATTAAAACTTAGAAAACATAAATTTCTAGGACTTCTATGATTTACTATACGACCATACTTGCATGTCGTTCCTACCAAATATTTATTTTAATTTAAAATATTTAATTATATTTTTTGTAATTTATTTAGAATTTTAAGAAATTTATTTAGATTTTAAAATTATTTAGGATTTATTTGGATATATATAGTCTTAATATTAGATATATACTAATTTAGAGTTAATAGATATTAATAAGATTTTATAAATTATTTGTATTATCTTTAATTATATTTAAGATTATAAATTATTGAGATAAATTCAAACTCTATTTTAAATTAATTCAAATCCTGAACCTACTAGGAAATCAACTTCATGCATATCCTATCCTTATTTAAATTTATCATAATCCTATCCAAATTAACCAATCCTATTCTTATTTAATTAAGTAGTGTCCACCATATATATACCTCATCCTTCATATTTTTCTTTCCCAAATTTCTCTCTTTTTCGTCCAAAAAAATATTCAAAATTCGTCATAAATTCAGCCATATTTTCTACTAGTTATGACGAATTAAAAAGACGATATCTTCTAGCTCCGGACTCCAAACATGCTCCAATTTTTTTTGTTAGAATGATAATGAGGTTAGCTTTCTGATAATATAAATTGTTTTTCTAAATTATTAGTATTAAATTTTGGAAAATTCGTAGAGCACAACATGTCCAAAAATAGATGTGTTTCGATGTTTTCGCGATTCCGGGAGAACCAGGAATCAGAATCATGAACCGTTTAAAGTTTCGGAAAGCTAATGTCGAGATCATCGACATATATTTTTCTGAGAATTTATTTCGAAGTATTTATATACTTTTAATTCTGTAGAACTTCTAGGTTAGAATTTAACCATCGGTGCACAATACAAAATTTGTATGTGCCATAATTCCCAAACGAATTTGAATTCAGACGAGCCGTAAATTCCAGTATATTTTTTTTGCTGAAATCTACAAGAAATCATGCATGAAAGTCGAGTTTGTATCGGTTGAATTTTTGGTCAACAGATCGCCTCGATTTGCATGCCATGAGTCTCGAGTTGATAAAATTCAGTTTCTTTAGACAAAATTTAGAAATTAACATAAAAATCAGAATAATAAGATTAAAATAGGATTTTAGAGTAATTATTCCAGAATTAAATAAATTAAAATAAATTAATGGTTATATTATTATATAGTTATATGAATATATATGTAAGTAAATGCTAATTGATAATTATGACTAAATATTCAGACTGTGTCACGCCCCAGTCCCAAAAATACGTAGGACTAGGACATGTAAGCATGCCAGCCGCATGGATATGGCAACTCCAATATATGGAAACCAAATCCACACGTACGCTGTAATATGAATATCAAATCCACAAGTGGTATAAACATATATCACGAGTCACAGGGTATAATCTAGATCTCATCCACGAAAATCAAATATGAATAAAATAACCAATGTCTATGAAACTAGATCTCAATAAGAAGTATCTAAGGATGATAGTTGGGTGGAAACAAATCCACTACCAACTCAAATAGGAAAAGTAAATACAATATAAGTACAACTCACTCAAACAATATAAGTACCAGCTACCAATCACGGCTCGAAGAGAAGACATCCACGAAGCATCTATATCCTTCCAATTCTGCGCTCCTGCAAATACTCAAGAACAGGTACACCTGGCAGCGGACCAGGTCCTCAGAGGGACATAACAAGTATACTTAAACACATGCTAATAAAGTACTGAAAATAAATATCCATTGGGGTCGCCTAACCATCTATGTGAATGCAGTTAAGAACAACTTTTCCCACAAGTGAGCTATCTGGCTGAAAATTAGGATTTGGCATGGTTCTTTTTTGGAGATCCAGGGGCCTAAAAGGCACGTCGTCTTTTGAACGCCGGTGGCCCGCCTGATAGTACATAATATATAGTGGTTATCATGACCCGTATCTCCAGCGGAGAATCCGGACGTACAGGAGAAAAAGTGTAAAGGAGCTCAAATGCGGTACTTGTTGTTCTCCCCACCCCATGCTCTAAGCATGTCACATCCATGACACGATTTGGTCCATAGCCTATTCTTAGTACCTAGCCCAATCCTGCAACCAGACAAGGACAAGGATGGGACCACCGTACTACAATAGACTATGTCCATAGACCTCTAATAACTGCTAAGTCTTCTAGCATGCAAAGTTTCTAACAGTAGTTATTCCTAACGCACGTCCCACACGTACCGATGATCAGTCAATACGTGCGTCCGTGATCTATATGAGACTCACCACTCGTGTAAAAATATGTGTCACAGTCAAATGAAATCTAATGGTGCTACATGATAATGGGGTAGTCTCATGAACAAGGTCAATGCAATACATAAATAAAAACATAACGCGACAACACCGTCGCGCGCATTTTGTATAACAGTTAAAATATATGAACTAAGGACAGAAAATAAAGATGCATGCAACATATGGAGTATAAATAACAGTACAATGGCAAGGTATACTTGCCTGGCAAGGAAGCTGCAATGTACCAATAACCTGCTCCAGAAATCGCGCAGAACAATCCAATATCCTATGTACACATAAATATAATATAATAGAATCATTAGTCATTACACTAGCACATACTCAACCACATTTACACTGGAATTCGGGGGTATACTAGGGGTAACACTAGTCATCTAACACGGTCAATTACGCATTGAATTACGCGGGTGTCGCATCTTCAAGTACTGTACGAAATCAGTCAGTCAACTGACAGGTGTCTATGCCGGTACGTTAGTGTACGCAAGGCAGACAAATTCACAAGTTCTTAGGGTCAACATGGTCAAGGTAAGTATGGGATAGTCCATGATATCCTAGGGTGATACAGTCTGAATATTTAGTCATAATTATCAATTAGCATTTACTTACATATATATTCATATAACTATATAATAATATAACCATTAATTTATTTTAATTTATTTAATTCTGGGATAATTACTCTAAAATCCTATTTTAATCTTATTATTCTGATTTTTATGTTAATTCCTAAATTTTGTCCAAAGAAACTGAATTTTATCAACTCGAGACTCATGGCACGCAAATCGAGGCGATCTGTTGACCAAAAAGTCAACCAATACAAACTCGACTTTCATGCATGATTTCCTGTAGATTTCAGCATAAAAAATATACTGGAATTTACGGCTCGTCTGAATTCAAATTCGTTTGGGAATTATGGCACATACAAATTTTGTATTATGCACCGATGGTTAAATTCTAACCTAGAAGTTCTACAGAATTAAAAGTATGTAAATACTTCGAAATAAATTCTAAAAAAATATATGTCGATGATCTCGATATTAGCTTTCCGAAACTTTAAACGGTTCATGATTTTGATTCCTGGTTCTCCCGGAATCGCAAAAACATCGAAACATGTCTATTTTCGGACATGCTGTGCTCTATAAATTTTCCAGAATTTAATACTAATAATTTAGAAAAACAATTTATATTATCAAAAATCTAACCTCATTATCGTTCTAACAAAAAAAACTGGAGCATGTTTGGAGTCCGGAGCTAGGAGATATCGTCTTTTTAATTCGTCATAACTAGTAGAAAATGTGGCTGAATTTATGACGAATTTTGAATATTTTTGGACGAAAAAGAGAGGAATTTGGGAAAGAAAAATATGAAGGATGAGGTATATATAATGGTGGACACTACTTAATTAAATAAGAATATGATTGGTTAATTTGGATAGGATTATGATGAATTTAAATAAGGATAGGATATGCATGAAGTTGATTTCCTAGTAGGTTCAGGATTTGAATTAATTTAAAATAGAGTTTGAATTTATCTCAATAATTTATAATCTTAAATATAATTAAAGATAATACAAATAATTTATAAAATCTTATTAATATCTATTAACACTAAATTAGTATATATCTAATATTAAGACTATATATATCCAAATAAATCCTAAATAATTTTAAAATCTAAATAAATTTCTTAAAATTCTAAATAAATTACAAAAAAATATAATTAAATATTTTAAACTAAAATAAATATTTGGTAGGAACGACATGCAAGTATGGTCGTATAGTAAATCATAGAAGTCCTAGAAATTTATGTTTTCTAAGTTTTAATTACCAAAAAAAAATTCTAGAAAAATCTCCAAAAATCTAAAATAACCTAAAATAATTCTAAATAAATATTTATATAAGTAAATATATCAAGAAATTTATTTTTTAATTAACTAAGAGCATATTCTAAATAAATTCAACATATATAATAAATATAATAATATAAAATATACACAAAAATACCTATTTTGGGTGAGGGAGTTTACAGACTGTATGACCCTATGATATCGTGGACTATCCCATACTTACCTTGACCATGTTGACCCTAAGAACTTGTGAATTTGTCTGCCTTGCGTACACTAACGTACCGGCATAGACACCTGTCAGTTGACTGACTGATTTCGTACAGTACTTGAAGATGCGACACCCGCGTAATTCAATGCGTAATTGACCGTGTTAGATGACTAGTGTTACCCCTAGTATACCCCCGAATTCCAGTGTAAATGTGGTTGAGTATGTGCTAGTGTAATGACTAATGATTCTATTATATTATATTTATGTGTACATAGGATATTGGATTATTCTGCGCGATTTCTGGAGCAGGTTATTGGTACATTGCAGCTTCCTTGCCAGGCAAGTATACCTTGCCATTGTACTGTTATTTATACTCCATATGTTGCATACATCTTTATTTTCTGTCCTTAGTTCATATATTTTAACTGTTATACAAAATGCGCGCGACGGTGTTGTCGCGTTATGTTTTTATTTATGTATTGCATTGACCTTGTTCATGAGACTACCCCATTATCATGTAGCACCATTAGATTTCATTTGACTGTGACACATATTTTTACACGAGTGGTGAGTCTCATATAGATCACGGACGCACGTATTGACTGATCATCGGTACGTGTGGGACATGCGTTAGGAATAACTGCTGTTAGAAACTTTGCATGCTAGAAGACTTAACAGTTATTAGAGGTCTATGGACATAGTCTATTGTAGTACGGTGGTCCCATCCTTGTCCTTGTCTGGTTGCAGGACTGGGCTAGGTACTAAGAATAGGCTATGGACCAAATCGTGTCATGGATGTGACATGCTTAGAGCATGGGGTGGGAAGAACAACAAGTACCGTATTTGAGCTCCTTTACACTTTTTTCTATTGTGCGTCCGAATTCTCCGCTGGAGATACGGGTGGTGATGACCACTATATATTATATTATTATCAGGCGGGCCTCCGGCGTTCGAAAGTCGTCGTGCCTTTGTAGGCCCCTGGATCTCCAATAGAGAACCATGCCAAATCCAGGTTTTCAGCCAGATAGCTCACTTGTGGGGAAAGTTGTTCTTAACTGCATTCACTTTAGACGGTTAGGCGACCCATTGGATATTTATTTCAGTACTTTATTGGCATGTGTTTAAGTATACTTGTTATGTCCCTCTGAGGACCTGGTCCGCTGCCAGGTGTACCTGTTCTTGAGTATTTGCAGGAGCACAGATTGGAAGGATATAGAAGCTTCGTGGATGTCTTCCCTTCGAGCCATGATTGGTAGCTGGTACTTATATTGTTTGAGTGAGTTGTACTTATATTGTATTTACTTTTCCCATTTGAGTTGGTAGTGGATTTGTTTCCACCCAACTATTATCTTTAGATCCTTCTTATTGAGATCTAGTTTCATAGATACTGGTTATTTATTTCTATATGATTTTGGTGGATGAGATTTAGATTTTACCCTGTGACTTGTATTACATTTTTACCACTTGTGGATTTGATATTCATAATACAGCGTACGTATGGATTTGGTTTCCATATATTGGAGTTGCCATATCCATGCGGCTGGCATGTTTACGTGTCCTAGTCCTACGTATTTTTGGGACTGGGGCGTGACACCCTTGGCACCACAAGCAGCACTCTTCCAACAAGCCCAGCAGCAGCAGCAGAGGAATCCACCACAAGGACGCGGACAAGCCTTTGCGATGACCTTGGAAGACGCACAGAACCAAGGAGTAGCTAATGCGGGTAAGTTTCTATAGTTTTTTGTTTCTATTGTTGCTTTACTTCGTGCCTGCTGGTTTGTGACCCTAGACTTAACTTAACAATTTTAACTTGCTAATAATAGATAACCTAGTGATTACCTAAGTAATTTTTGAACTTGCTAAATAATCTAGAATATTTTATAAATGATAACCTGATAAGTTTTTAAAGGATAAAACCTGGTTTTCTAAACTGTAATCTTCTAGATTTCCTATATTTTGAGAAATTGCATAACTTCTATTGCTTAGGGAAATAATTTTTCCTATGTGTTAAACCCACAACCTTGACTTTTCTTAATCTTGATGTGTTTCAAATAAAATTTTCAACCGTGTCATCTCTATTGACCGGTTATTCTTAGATTGCGAGGACGCAATCCTCTTAAGGGGGGTAGATTGTAAACCCCCTGATTTTCAAGAATTTTTAAATTTGGATTTTTCACAATTTTCTGGAATTTTTTGAGATTTTTCTGAAATTAAATTCAGGTGTTTTAATTATTAAATGATTTTTAAATAATAATAAATAATAATAAAATATTATGAAAATAATATTTTATGGTGTAAAATGAAAAACTAGACATAGGGTAATTTTCGGGAATTTATTGGACCCCAAAAATATTTTTAAAAGCCAAAAACCTATTTTTAATAATTAATTAATTAAAACCCAAAATAACCGGACTGAACCGGGTTCAAACCGGGCTGAACCGGCTTGAACCCGGTCCAGCTGAACCCGAACCGGCCCAACCCCCTTAGCGGGTCGGATCCAGGTCAGACCCGACCCGCTTAGACCCGAACCCGACCCGAATACCTTCTCCTCTCCCAAACGCCTCCGCAGACCGACGGTTCACCTCGCCGCCGCCGAAACATCCGCCGCCGCCGCCGAATCGCCTCCCCGACCGCTCCGGCGACGCTAGCCCTTCCCCTCCCCCTCATCGGCCGACCGCCTAGCTCTCCCTCTCGGCTTATTTAAGCTCCACCGCCCATCTCCCCCTTCCTTCCCGTCGTCTCCACCCTCCTCCCTGAGCTCCGTCCGGCGAGCCCGTCCCCAGCCGCCCAGCCTCCATTTCCAGCGCCTCCCTGAGCTCAGCCGACGAGCCCCTCAGCCGAACTCTCCTCTGCCCTGCCTCGTCCCACTCCGCCCTCGAACCAGCTGTCACCCGCCGCCCGAGCCGCCACCGCACTCCAGCCAGTCGCTCCGCCGCAGACCTGAACGGCCCGCCTGCCGTTCCCCTCCCGCAGCCGGCCGTCCCCGAGCTCAGCCGCCTCTGTCAGCGCCTGTCACGCCCCAGTCCCAAAATACCGAGGGACTGGACACGTGGCAATGGCCAGCAGCACGCACCGATGGACAAACCCAATTTAATGGATCCATCGGGGCATACTTAAGCTGTATTACAACAGTCAGGGTTTACTATTCTCATCCACAGAATATAGAAAATCAGCAAATGAAATATTAAACAACAACCAGTCAAAGTAAAATAAAATCGGAGAACAATCCGATATTAAGTCTGTTACAATGTTCTCAGAATCAAAAAATAAAGAGTTTAATTAAACAGGAAAGAAAGTCCATTTTGCCATAAAGACTGAGCAAGGCTAAGCAGTTGTTCAGGAGAAGTCCTCAGCGATCACCTCGTCTTCAGGTTCAGGTACTCCTCCGAGTAGTGCCCCTGTTCCGTACACCTCTGGGTAGATCTCGTCTGCTAAATCTGGGGACATAATCCATTCCAGGTCCTCAGAGGACATAGCAAGGTACAGAAATACACAAGCCAAATAATGCAGTGCAGAAATAAAGGAATAATAGGGTAAATAATTAACCAGCTAAGTGATCATGCAAGTGAGAGTTATTAGTCATACTCAGGCTGAGACAACTACAGGATCAATGTCAAGAAACCATAGCAG
Organism: Iris macrosiphon; assembly: GCA_036927795.1. Taxonomy (NCBI): domain Eukaryota; kingdom Viridiplantae; phylum Streptophyta; class Magnoliopsida; order Asparagales; family Iridaceae; genus Iris; species Iris macrosiphon. Next base: position 73,256,170 of record JAYESA010000015.1, on the reverse strand, counting down.
TGTTTTCTCGAAGGGCCAGAACTGGTGCCAAAGCTCTGTGTCAGAGACTAGGACACATCCAGATTACACAATATAATATATTCAGCCTTGATATGGTAATACTCTCCCCACCCAATATAATCTCACGTCACAGTTCTCAATGTTCATGTTACGCAAGATTAAACTAATGCAATCCGTCATTTATTAAGATCTAAGAAAATGAAGCTCAAGTCATGAAATCTATATCCTATACAGAACCACCTTGAATAATCATGATGATTCTGTCTCATGCTCTATGTCAAGTGTCCTGGGTATAATGTACTTGATATGGCAAGTACAAGAAATATAAATGTCACGATAACTATCTCTAATTGACATTGCACAACCCCGCGTACGGTGTTGGCACCCAACTATAATCGGACGCTAAGCAAGTCACACGACCCTAGGGTTGAGCATTTACAACAATCACAAGAAAATAAGTCAAGAGATAATGAATCATTAAACTGCATTTATGGTAAGGTACACTTGCCTGGGTTTTCGGCTCCAAGTGTGGCTCTGGCAACAGCTAAATTTGCAGGGACTGCTCCGGTTGCTGAAACAAACATCACCATCAGATCCAGAAAATATTAATCAGCTAGGAACGCCTGTCCTTGAGTCCAATTTAGAGACAAGGGCAAAAAAAGTCATTTTTGGGTCAAGGCGGGGTCCAGATGTGGGGGCCGCTTTGCACCGAAAAATGCGTCAGGGTCAAAGGTCTCCAAATCTGTCCAACTTAGTGTCAACAGGTCAGGAACAATGATACGAACCCAACGGTACTTCCAGAATTGGATTCCGATGAGCCGTTATCAAAATCGTCCGTCGAATGGAGCCTGTGGGGCCCACGACACGCGATTTTGTCAACGTTCTCAGAATCGAACCAAACTTGGCTCACAGGACCAGCGTATTGCTACGAGTCTAATGGCGCAAGTTTTGTCTCGATCCGACGTGTGTACACTAAGTTACAGTGAGAATCAGAATGGTTGGATACGGGACGGTGTCCGCGGATACGCACTGATTCTGGTGTGCACGCACATCCGAATCAGCTTCTGCGAAATCCCACACGTCCGTATCAACGACGCGCATGTATCTGTGAAGACCGCACGCGACCAAGTCATCCCGTTTGGCGGGGCATACTCGGTTCCAGGGTAAAATAGGGCATTGATTTTCCTGTTTTTGGATCGCGGTGTGCGATCACCACAGGACGCGATTCCCCGAGCGGTTTGCACGGGCACCGAGGGGGTCATGCAGGCTACGCGATGCAATTGACGGAATAGGAAACAGAGCTACGAATCGAAAGTTATGGATACCTGAAGAGGGCTCAAAAACAGCGTATCCTATGTGTCCAACTTGTCTCCAACGCGATACACTGTGTCCTGGACACAGTTCCAACCCGTGTCCAAACTAGGGTTTCTGTGTCAGTGTCCGTCGGAGTCGTCTGGCCACGGCGAGGAGGACGGCAGGGCGAGGTCTCGTCGAAGGGAAGAGGAAGCGGTGGAGGGCGGCACTGGCCGGAGGCGGGCTGGCCGAAGGCAGCGGGTCCTGGGCTCAGTCGACCGGTTCTGCGGGTGGTGTTCGAGCAGGGAGACGGAGGCCTGGCGAGGGAGGAGGCGAGGAGTGGTGGAGAGAGGAGGCCGGTAGGGCTCTGCGGGGTACGGCGGAGGCGGCTCCGGTGCTGGACGGCTGAGCGGAGGGGAGAACTAGGTGGCTAGGGTTCAGGGGAGGAGTTTATATAGAAGAGATAGGGAGAGGGAACGGCGACCGGTGAGGGAAGGGGAGAGGTCGTCCGGTGAAGGGAAGGAAGAGGAGGAGGCACTGGGCAGCGAACGGCCGGCGGCGGGCATTTCCGGCGGCAGGGAAGGCTGACAGTCGGGTCAGTTGGAAGAGAAAGGGTGGCGGGTCGGGTCTATGACGGGTCGGGTCGGGTGGCAGGGATCCGACCCGATCCACTATAATAGGGCACGGGTCGGGTTAATGCGGGCCGGGTCGGATTGAACCCGGATCCGACCCGTTAGGTCTAGGGCGGTTTGGGTCAGTAAACTCGGTCCGGTTTGGTTTAATTGATAAAAACCGGTTTATTTTGGTTTAATTTAATTATTTAGTATTTAGGGCTTTAAAAATCCATCCGGGGTCCAATAAATTCACGGAAAATTACCCTATGTCTGGTTTTCTATTTTACACCATAAAATATTATTTTTATAATATTTTAATATTATTTAATAATAGTAAAAAATCCTTTAATAATTAAAACACCTTAATTTAATTAGAGAAAATTCTCAGAAAATTCCAGAAATTCCAGAAAAATGTAAAAATCCAAAAATTAAAATCTTCTTGAAAATTAGGGGGTTTACAATCTACCCCCCTTAAGAGGATTGCGTCCTCGCAATCAAAGAATAACCGGTCAACAGAGATGACACGGTTACCAATTTTATTTGAATCACAAAAGAAAATCAAGGTTCAGGGCTTGAACACATAGAAAAAATCATTTCCCTAAGTAGAAATTATGCAATTTCCCAAATATGGGAAATCTAGAAAATTACTGTTTTTATAAAACCAGGTTATCTTTCAAAACTTATCAGGTTAACATTTATAAAACATTCTGAATTATTGGCAAGTTCAAAATTACTAGGTTAACACTAAGTTATCAATTATTAACAGGTTAAAGTTATCAGGTCAAGTCTGGGGTCATGAACCAGCAGGCACGAACTATAACAATACTAGAAACGGAAAAACTATAAAGACTTACTCGCATTAGCTACGCCATGGTTCTGCGCGTCTCCCACAGTCATTGCGAAAACTTGGCCGCGTCCTTGAGGTGGTGCCCTCTGCTGTTGCTGGGCTTGCTGGTAGGGTGCTGCTTGAAGTGCCAAGGGTGGCCTTGGTTGATGTCCTCCTGGTGCTGGTAGAGCTTGTTGGTTTGCCCTTGGTGCTTCTCTACGCTCAGGGCAGTCCCTCACTGCATGCTGTCTGGATTCGCAACCCAAGCACAGTCCTAACCTGCGTTGGCATTCCCTGGCGATATGGCCTGCTTTGCCACAGTAGTGACAAGTAGAGAGGACTATCAATTGTGGTATAGCTGCTTTCTGCTGTTGCTGTAGATGAGGCCTCTTTGCAGTTTCTTCTTGTGGTGCTTTGGATGTTGCTGATGGGGAAGGCCGCTTTAGACTGGTTTCTCTCCTGGTGACGCGCTCCATGCGTCGAGCTGCAGCAAGGACGTCCGAGTACGAAGTTGGTGCGACAGATCCAATTAGTTTCTGTAGCTCGATGTTGAGTCCGTCGAAAAACTTCTCGGCCTTCTCTACTTCTGTCGGGATTAATGTTGGGGCAAAGCGACTTAGACGAATAAACTCGGCGTTGTACTCTTCCACCGTCATAGCTTCCTGAGTGAGGCGATTGAACTTGTCCCGCAGTTCTGATCGAGCGATAGCCGGTATGTACATCTCTTGGAAGAGTCTGGAGAACTCTTCCCAAGTAACTCGGTCTGGTCCGAGCCTGGTCTCCTCGGATAGCCACCAGTGATGAGCATTGTCCGTCAATTGCATTCTGACGGCAGTCATCCAACGTTCCTGGGGAAGCTCAGCTGCTTCTAATTGATGCCGAATGTTAGTGAGCCATTCATGCACTTCTGTTGGTCCCTCCTTGCCAGAAAAGGTACGGGGCTTCAGCTGGCGGAAGTCTGTGATAGAGCACGTCGGTTGCCGTCTAGCTGGTAGGTTGGCCTGCTCCAGTGCATTTACTAGACTATTCCTCAAGTAATCAGCCTCGCGACGTTGAGCCTCATGTTGGACTTGTTGCTGAGCTTGCATTATTGCGTAGAACATCTGGAACATCTGCTGTCCGTCCATTGCTTGGCCTGGTGGGAAGACAGGCATCTGTGGAGTGAACTGGGGCGGAGGTGGAATGTCATCACGCCAAAATCTAGAAGATTGCGGATCTGCTTGTCTGCTTCGGTGAGTAGAGGGATCTCCACTCAATAGCGTCACTTCATCTTCTCCGTAGGTGGTTTCAGCACCTATTGGTGTTCTTGCTAGAGTTCCGTCGTTTTCTTGTGAATCCATTTCTCTGCATGAAAAATAAACTATAAGAGGCGCACAGGAATCAAGGCAAGATGCAAGTCAAAAATTAGTTCGAATATGATACAGATATTAAGAATATTTCAAGCAAGTGGATGAGATCCTAAAAACTTATCCTATTCTTATTGCAGGCCTGTTCGGTCCCTAAGTTGAAACCGAATAATTTAGTCGTTGACCTGCATGGGCCACCACAAAAACCATGTCACGCCCCAGTCCCAAAATACCGAGGGACTGGACACGTGGCAATGGCCAGCAGCACGCACCGATGGACAAACTGTCACGACCTGCACCCGGATATTCGGGCACGAGTACGTGGGTACGTCCAGCCTACGCCGCAGTGTCGGCGGTAGTACGCTGTCTAGGTCATAATCACAGGTAATTTAGAATCTATCTCATCCACAGTAAAGTAAATAGACAAGAAAAATAACAGGAAATAGGAATGCTAAGATTTTATAAGACAAAATGTGATATACAAATCCATAGTTTAATACAGAACCAGAAATAAATTGGGGACAAACCCGAGTACTGTGCTGAAAGAAAATATACTAGCTAACTGGCTACTACTCCTCAAAAGTAGTCTCCTGAGTGAGAACCGGCTCCTCAAATGTATCATCTGCTACCTCATATGGGCCATAATAGGTGGGGGCATAATCCTCATCATCGTCTAAATCAACGGATCCAGTCAGGAAAGGAGCAAAGTACACAATACACAACAAGATTAAACTAAATATTTATGACAAGTAGAAAAGAACTGACTAAGTATCATGTTGAGAATATGCATAAATAAGTAGTAACCATAACTAAGAGTTAAATGCTGTAAAACAGGAATATGAGTAAAACAGGAATAAAATGAGACAGGAAATGTAACTGTAACAAGACAACAAGAACTGCAACACGACAAGAAACTTTGTGCGTGAACTTGTGTATTTAGAATACATAGTTGGCATATAGGGGCTTATAAGGCTAATCAGGCCGTCATAGACGACTATCAGACATGAATAATCGAGTATCAGGCTGATGGTACAGTCGCGTACCAACAGCTATCAGTCACGACAGGGGGAAGGGTAAACTACATGCCTCCTAGTATTCTTCCTTCCGACAGGAAAAGCAAGACATGAACTCCAGTATTCAAGACATAAAATCGAGTATTCTAACACTACGTGTAACAACCAAGGATACTAGTAGAGCAAGGAACTAATTATCATAATATAAAGATTAAACTTGAAGTGTAGGTACTTGCCTGATATTTGGATCCAATTACAGTTCTATCCTCGGGGAATATTCCAGAAATGTGTCCAGATGCTGAAATAAATATTACCATCATGCTCAGAAGATATCAAATAGCTAGAAATGCCTGTCCATGAGTCCAATTTGGAGACAAGGGCAAAAACGACAGTTTCGGGTCAAAACGGGGTCCGCTTGTGGGCCCGCTTTGCACCGAAAAATGCGTCAGGGTCAAAGGTCTCCAAATTCACCAAACTTAGTGTCAACAGGTCAGGAACGATGATACGAATCCAACGGAACTTCCAGAATTGGATTCCGATGAGCCGATCACAAAATTGCCCGTCGAGCGGGACCTATGGGGCCCACGACACGCGATTTCGTCAACGTTCTCAGAATCGAACCAAACTTGGGTCACAGGAGCAGCGTATCGCTACGAGTCCGATGACGCAAGTTTTGTTTCGATCCGACGTATGTACAAGAAGTTAGGGCTTGGTTCAGGAAAGGCAGATACGGGGCGGTGTCCGCGGATACGCGTTGATCCCGTATGCACGCACACCAGAATCGACTTCCGCGAATTCCCACACATCCGTATCAACGCTGTGCACGTATCTGTGAAGACCGCGCGCGACCAAGTCGTCCCGTTTGGCGGGGCATACCCAGTTCTGGGGTGAATCGGGTCGACGTTTTTCCTATTTTTGGATCGCGGTGTGCGATCACCATATGACGCGATGCCTCGAGCGGTTTGTTCGGGCACCGAGAGGGTCATACAGGCTTCGCAACGCAATTTACGGAATTGAAAACGGGGCAGTGAGGAGAAAGATATGAGTACCTGAACAGGGCTCTGAAACCCAGATTTTTTGTGCCCATGTCGTGTCCGACACGCCGACACAGGGATTCGTGAATTAGGGTTAGGGTTTGGTTCTGGACTCCGACGAGGGGAGCCCGGCCGGAGGAGGGCGGCGCCGCTGCTGGGGAGGCCGGCCGGGGGCTGGCGGCTGCATCGTCGACGGCGGAGGCGCTGGCGGCTCGTCGGCTGCCGTTGGCGTCCGGCGGAGCTGCTTTGCTGGAGTCGGGGACGCCGGAGGCGGTGCTCGAGGAGGGGAGAAGGAGGAGGAGAAGGCCGGGGCAGCACGGCGGTGGACGGGCGGCGAGGGGGCTAACGAGGGTGGCGGTGAGCGGCGGAGCGGAGGCGAGTTCGTGGTGGCCGGGGGTTCTCGGGGAGGGTTTAAGTAGGGGAGAGAAAGGGGACGTTAGGCGGAGGAAGCGGAGGAGGAAGCGGGGTCGTGGGCGTTGGCCGGGTGGAGCGGAGCGGGGCGTGGCCGGAGGCGGAGGATCCGGCGGCGGAGCGGTTCAGGCGGGGACGTGGGGGAGACACAGTCGCCCGGGTCGGGCAGGCGGCGGGTCGGGTCTGACTGACCCGACCCGACCCGGTAGCGGGTTGGCGGGCCGCGGGTCAGGCCCAGTGGGCCGGGCTGGGTAACAGAATAATAATAATAATAATAATTAACAAATAAATAAATAAATATTTTTAGGTGTTTTAAATTAGGTCCGGGGCCCAATAAATTCCAGAAAAATTACCCTAAGTCCAGTTTTTCATTTTACACCCAAAAATATTATTTCCATAATATTTTAATATTATTTATTAAGAATTAAAAATCATTTAATAAATAAAACCCTGATTTTAATTACAGAAAAATTCCCAGGAAATTCCAGAAATTGTGAAAAATCCCAATTTTAATATTTTTTGAAAAATCAGGGGCTTACAATCTACCCAACTTATAAAATTTCGTCCTCAAAATTTAAAATATGGTAGGGTTCTCTCTATCCAATCTCACTTGATTACAGTCTAACGGGTTTCTCTCAGGTGGACATTGCGGTCTCTACCCAACTTAGAATTTATCCATCTATCCTCTAAGGCTATACAACTAGTAAAGCTATGTCCCAACTTATTTAATCATGGTATTGAATTCTTAAGTCTTTAACACAAATACATCACCTATGGTATTCCCTTAATCATAGAGGGTCATCATCAATGCGACCAGTCTGTGGGGTATATCTAGTACTATCTATATATCACACTTATACCAAGCACAAGATTTCGTCTTTCCGAAATAAGGGAAGACGAGGATCAATAATAAAGAGTTCAAGGGCGAGGTGGTAGAACAGAGGTATAGGGATCAAGGCGTTTAAAGAATTCTAATGGGAATTGTCAAGCGGTTATGGATTGAAATTCTATTTTGGTAATCATTTGTTCGCATGCTCGTATTAGTATAGTTATGTAACTGATACGATATGCTTGGACATATCTAGAGGGCAAGTATACTAGTCAACTATATATCTCAATCCACGTAAAGTATTATTTCGAAGGGCGAATCAAAATGCACTAAGGTTGATCAGACCGTAATACACTGATTCTGAATAGACACTTGTATTAGTGGGGTTGATCAGGCCTCAATAACACATGTGTCATGAACAAGTCTGATAAAGAGTAAGCTTGCAAAACTAGGCTATAGAATAACAGCATAAGTCAAGTACAGCAAAATTAAGTGCGCTAGATGATGATGAAAGGAGGTACAAATTATTTAAGTTCACAAAACAACACATAATAAGCACAATAACAAAAGACTTCTAAAATCTCTACAGTTATCAAATATAAAAACATACCAGGTTATTTAGCAAGTTCAAAATTACTAGGTTGGGGCTGAGGTCACGAACCAATAGGCACGAGCTAAACAATACTAGAAAATATCTATGAATCACTTACGCGCATTAGCTACTCCAAGAGTCTGCGCGTTCTCCACGGTCATGCTGGTAAAGCATCTTGTGGTGATCTTGTAGGAACCTCGTCGCTTGCTGCTAGATCCTTTACTCTGCATCCAAAATAAACGATAAGAGGCGCACAGGAATCAAGGCAGGATGCAAGTCAAGGAATTAATTCAAATCCGAGATAGATGTCAAGAACGATTCAAGCAAGTGGATGAGATCCTAAAACTTAGCCTATTCTTATTGCAGGCCTGTTCGGTCCCTGAGTTGAAACCGAACAACTTAGTCGCTGACCTGCATGGGTCACCACAAAAATGTGTCACGACCCGCACCCGGATATTCGGGCACGAGTACGTGGGTACTTCCAGCCTACGCCGCAGTGTCGGCGGTAGTACGCTGTCTAGGTCATAATCACAGGTAATTTAGAATCTATCTCATCCACAGTAAAGTAAATAGACAAGGAAAATAACAGAAAATAGGAATGCTAAGATTTCATAAGATAAAATGTGATATACAAATCCATAGTTTAATACAGAACCAGAAATAAATCGGGGACAAACCCGAGTACTGTGCTGAAAGAAAATATACTAGCTAACTGGCTACTACTCCTCAAAAGTAGTCTCCTGAGTGGGAACCGGTTCCTCAAATGTATCATCTGCTACCTCATATGGGCCATAATAGGTGGGGGCATAATCCTCATCATCGCCTAAATCAACGGATCCAGTCAGGAAAGGAGCAAAGTACACAATACACAACAAGATTAAACTAAATATTTATGACAAGTAGAAAAGAACTGACTAAGTATCATGTTGAGAATATGCATAAATAAGTAGTAACCATAACTAAGAGTTAAATGCTGTAAAACAGGAATATGAGTAAAACAGGAATAAAATGAGACAGGAAATGTAACTGTAACAAGACAACAAGAACTGCAACACGACAAGAAACTTTGTGCGTGAACTTGTGTATTTAGAATACATAGTTGGCATGTAGGGGCTTATAAGGCTAATCAGGCCGTCATAGACGACTATCAGACATGAATAATCGAGTATCAGGCTGATGGTACAGTCGCGTACCAACAGCTATCAGTCACGACAGGGGAAAGGGTAAACTACATGCCTCCTAGTATTCTCCCTCCCGACACGAAAAGCAAGACATGAACTCCAGTATTCAAGACATAAAATCCAGTATTCTAATACTACGTGTAACAACCAAGGATACTAGTAGAGCAAGGAACTAATTATCACAATATAAAGATTAAACTTGAAGTGCAGGTACTTGCCTGATGTTTGGATCCAATTACAGTTCTATCCTCGGGGAATATTCCAGAAATGTGTCCAGATGCTGAAATAAACATTACCATCATGCTTAGAAGATATCAAATAGCTAGAAACGCCTGTCCTTGAGTCCAATTTGGAGATAAGGGCAAAAACGGCAGTTTCGGGTCAAAACAGGGTCCGCATGTGGGCCCGCTTTGCACCGAAAAATGCATCAGGGTCAAAGGTCTCCAAATTCACCAAACTTAGTGTCAACAGGTCAGGAACGATGATACGAACCCAACGGAACTTCCAGAATTGGATTCCGATGAGCCGATCACAAAATTGTCCGACGAGCGGGACCTATGGGGCCCACGACACGCGATTTCGTCAACGTTCTCAGAATCGAACCAAACTTGGGTCACAGGACCAGCGTATCGCTACGAGTCCGATGGCACAAGTTTCGTTTTGATCCGACGTGTGTACAGGAGTTAGGGCTTGGTTCAGGAAAGGCGGATACGGGGCGGTGTCCGTGGATACGCGTTGATCTCGATGAGCACGCACACCCAAATTGACTTCCGCAAATTCCCACACGTCCGTATCAACGCTGCACACGTATCTGTAAAGACCGCGCGCGACCAAGTCGTCCCGTTTGGCGGGGCGTACCCAGTTCCAGGGTGAATCGGGTCGATGTTTTTTCTGTTTTTGGATCGCGGTGTGCGATCACCACAGGACGCGATGCCCCGAGCGGTTTGTCCGGGCACCGAAAGGGTCATACAGGCTTCGCAACACAATTTACGGAATTAAAAACGGGGCAGCGAGGAGAAAGATATGAGTACCTGAACAGGGCTCTGAAACCCAAATTTTTTTGTGTCCGTGTCGTGTCCGACACGCCGACACAGGGATTCGTGAATTAGGGTTAGAGTTTGGTTCTGGACTCCGACGAGGGGAGCCCGGCCGGAGGAGGGCGGCGCCGCTGCTGGGGAGGCCGGCCGGGGGCTGGCGGCTGCGTCGTCGACGGCGGAGGCGCTGGCGGCTCGTCGGCTGCCGTTGGCGTCCGGCGGAGCTGCTGTGCTGGAGTCGGGGATGCCGGAGGCGGTGCTCTAGGAGGGGAGAAGGAGGAGGAGAAGGCCGGGGCAGCACGGCGGTGGACGGGCGGCGAGGGGGCTAACGAGGGTGGCGGTGAGCGGCGGAGCGGAGGCGAGTTCGTGGTGGCCGGGGGTTCTCGGGGAGGGTTTAAGTAGGGGAGAGAAAGGGGACGTTAGGCGGAGGAGGCGGAGGAGGAAGCGGGGTCGTGGGCGCTGGCCGGGTGGAGCGGAGCGGGGCGTGGCCAGAGGCGGAGGATCCGGCGGCGGAGCGGTTCAGGCGGGGACGTGGGGGAGACGCAGTCGCCCGGGTCGGGCAGGCGGCGGGTCGGGTCTGACTGACCCGACCCAACCCGGTAGCGGGTTGGCGGGCCGCGGGTCAGGCCCAGTGGGCCGGGCTGGGTAACAGAATAATAATAATAATAATAATAATTCACAAATAAATAAATAAATATTTTTAGGTGTTTTAAATTAGGTCCGGGGCCCAATAAATTCCAGAAAAATTACCCTAAGTCCAGTTTTTCATTTTACACCAAAAAATGTTATTTCCATAATATTTTAATATTATTTATTAACAATTAAAAATTATTTAATAAATAAAACCCTGATTTTAATTACAGAAAAATTCTCAGGAAATTCCAGAAATTGTGAAAAATTCCAATTTTAATATTTTTTGAAAAATTAGGGGCTTACAATCTACCCAACTTATAAAATTTCGTACTCGAAATTTAAAATATGGTAGGGTTCTCTCTTTCCAATCTCACTTGATTACTGTCTAACGGGTTTCTCTCAGGTGGACATTGCGGTCTCTACCCAACTTAGAATTTACCCATCTATCCTCTAAGGCTATACAACTAGTAAAGCTATGTCCCAATTTATTTAATCATGGTATTGAATCCTTAAGTCTTTAACACAAATACATCACCTATGGTATTCCCTTAATCATAGAGGGTCATCATCAATGCGACCAGTCTGTGGGGTATATCTAGTACTATCTATATATCACACTTATACCAAGCATAAGATTTCGTCTTTCCGAAATAAGGGAAGACGAGGATCAATAATAAAGAGTTCAAGGGCGAGGTAGTAGAACAGAGGTATAGGGATCAAGGCGTTTAAAGAATTCTAATGGAAATTGTCAAGCGGTTATGGATTAAAATTCTATTTTGGTAATCATTTGTTCGCATGCTCGTATTAGTATAGTTATATAACTGATACGATATGCTCGGACATATCTAGAGGGCAAGTATACTAGTCAACTATATATCTCAATCCACGTAAAGTATTATTTCGAAGGGCGAATCAAAATGCACTAAGGTTGATCAGACTGTAATACACTGATTCTGAATAGACACTTGTATTAGTGGGGTTGATCAGGCCTCAATAACACATGTGTCATGAACAAGTCTGATAAAGAGTAAGCTTGCAAAACTAGGCTATAGAATAGCAGCATAAGTCAAGTACAGCAAAATTAAGTGCGCTAGATGATGATGAAAGGAGGTACAAATTATTTAAGTTCACAAAACAACACATAATAAGCACAATAACAAAAGACTTCTAAAATCTCTACAGTTATCAAATATAAAAACATACCAGGTTATTTAGCAAGTTCAAAATTACTAGGTTGGGGCTGAGGTCACGAACCAATAGGCACGAGCTAAACAATACTAGAAAATATCTACGAATTACTTACGCGCATTAGCTACTCCAAGAGTCTGCGCGTTCTCCATGGTCATACTGGTAGAGCATCTCGTGGTGATCTTGTAGGAACCTCGTCGCTTGCTGCTAGATCCTTTACTCTGCATCCAAAATAAATGATAAGAGGCGCACAGGAATCAAGGCAGGATGCAAGTCAAGGAATTAATTCAAATACGAGATAGATGTCAAGAACGATTCAAGCAAGTAGATGAGATCCTAAAACTTAGCCTATTCTTATTGCAGGCCTGTTCGGTCCCTGAGTTGAAACCGAACAACTTAGTCGCTGACCTGCATGGGCCACCACAAAAACGTGTCATGACCCGCACCCGGATATTCGGGCACGAGTACGTGGGTACGTCCAGCCTACGCCGCAGTGTCGGCGGTAGTACGCTGTCTAGGTCATAATCACAGGTAATTTAGAATCTATCTCATCCACAGTAAAGTAAATAGACAAGGAAAATAACAGGAAATAGGAATGCTAAAATTTCATAAGACAAAATATGATATACAAATCCATAGTTTAATACAGAACCAGAAATAAATCGGGGACAAACCCGAGTACTGTGCTGAAAGAAAATATACTAGCTAACTGGCTACTACTCCTCAAAAGTAGTCTCCTGAGTGGAAACCGGCTCCTCAAATGTATCATCTGCTACCTCATATGGGCCATAATAGGTGGGGACATAATCCTCATCATCGCCTAAATCAACGGATCCAGTCAGGAAAGGAGCAAAGTACACAATACACAACAAGATTAAACTAAATATTTATGACAAGTAGAAAAGAACTGACTAAGTATCATGTTGAGAATATGCATAAATAAGTAGTAACCATAACTAAGAGTTAAATTCTATAAAACAGGAATATGAGTAAAACAGGAATAAAATGAGACAGGAAATGTAACTGTAACAAGACAACAAGAACTGCAACACGACAAGAAACTTTGTGCGTGAACTTGTGTATTTAGAATACATAGTTGGCATGTAGGGGCTTATAAGGCTAATCAGGCCGTCATAGATGACTATCAGACATGAATAATCGAGTATCAGGCTGATGGTACAGTCGCGTACCAACAGCTATCAGTCACGACAGGGGGAAGGGTAAACTACATGCCTCATAGTATTCTCCCTCCCGACACGAAAAGCAAGACATGAACTCCAGTATTCAAGACATAAAATCCAGTATTCTAATACTACGTGTAACAACCAAGGATACTAGTAGAGCAAGAAACTAATTATCACAATATAAAGATTAAACTTGAAGTGCAGGTACTTGCCTGATGTTTGGATCCAATTACAGTTCTATCCTCGGGGAATATTCTAGAAATGTGTCCAGATGCTGAAATAAACAATACCATCATGCTCAGAAGATATCAAATAGCTAAAAATGCCTGTCCTTGAGTCCAATTTGGAGACAAGGGCAAAAAAGGCAGTTTTGGGTCAAAACGGGGTCCGCATGTGGGCCCGCTTTGCACCGAAAAATGCGTCAGGGTCAAAGGTCTCCAAATTCACCAAACTTAGTGTCAACAGGTCAGGAACGATGATACGAACCCAACGGAACTTCCAGAATTGGATTCCGATGAGCCGATCACAAAATCGCCCGACGAACGGGACCTATGGGGCCCACGACACGCGATTTCGTCAACGTTCTCAGAATCGAACCAAACTTGGGTCACAGGATCAGCTTATCGCTACGAGTCCGATGGCGCAAGTTTTGTTTCGATCCGACGTGTGTACATGAGTTAGGGCTTGGTTCAGGAAAGGCGGATACGGGGCGGTGTCCGCGGATGCGCGTTGATCCCGGTGTGCACGCACACCCGAATTGACTTCCACGAATTCTCACACGTCCGTATCAATGCTGCGCACGTATCTGTGAAGACCGCGCGCGACCAAGTCGTCCCGTTTGGCGGGGGCGTACCCAGTTCCGGGGTGAATCGGGTCGATATTTTTCCTGTTTTTGGATCGCGGTGTGCGATCACCACAGGACGCGATGCCCCGAGCGGTTTGTCCGGACACCGAGAGGGTCATACAGGCTTCGTAACACAATTTATGGAATTGAAACGGGGCAGCGAGGAGAAAGATATGAGTACCTGAACAGGGCTCTGAAACCCGGATTTTTTGTGTCCGTGTCGTGTCCGACACGCCGACACAGGGATTCGTGAATTAGGGTTAGGGTTTGGTTCTGGACTCCGACGAGGGGAGCCCGGCCGGAGGAGGGCGGCACCGCTGCTGGGGAGGCCGGCCGGGGGCTGGCGGCTGCGTCGTCGACGGCGGAGGCGCTGGCGGCTCGTCGGCTGCCGTTGGCGTCCGGCGGAGCTGCTGTGCTGGAGTCGGGGACGCCGGAGGCGGTGCTCGAGGAGGGGAGAAGGAGGAGGAGAAGGCCGGGGCAGCACGGCGGTGGATGGGCGGCAAGGGGGTCTGAGGAGGGTGGCGGTGAGTGGCGGAGCGGAGGCGAGTTCGTGGTGGCCGGGGGTTCTCGGGGAGGGTTTAAGTAGGGGAGAGAAAGGGGACGTTAGGCGGAGGAGGCGGAGGAGGAAGCGGGGTCGTGGGCGCTGGCCCGGTGGAGCGGAGCGGGGCGTGGCCGGAGGCGGAGGATCCGGCGGCGCAGCGGTTCAGGCGGGGACGTGGGGGAGACGCAGTCGCCCGGGTCGGGCAGGCGGCGGGTCGGGTCTGACTGACCCGACCCGACCCGGTAGCGGGTTGGCGGGCTGGGCCGGTTGGCGGGCCGCGGGTCAGGCCCAGTGGGCCGGGCTGGGTAACAGAATAATAATAATAATAATAATAATAATAATAATAATTAACAAATAAATAAATAAATAGTTTTTAGGTGTTTTAAATTAGGTCCGGGGCCCAATAAATTCCAGAAAAATTACCCTAAGTCCAGTTTTTCATTTTACACCAAAAAATGTTATTTCCAAAATATTTTAATATTATTTATTAACAATTAACAATTATTTAATAAATAAAACCCTGATTTTAATTACAGAAAAATTCTCAGGAAATTCCAGAAATTGTGAAAAATCCCAATTTTAATATTTTTTGAAAAATCAGAGGCTTACACAAACCTAATTTAATGGATCCATCGGGGCATACTTAAGCTGTATTACAACAGTCAGGGTTTACTATTCTCATCCACAGAATATAGAAAATCAGCAAATGAAATATTAAACAACAACCAGTCAAAGTAAAATAAAATCGGAGAACAATCCGATATTAAGTCTGTTACAATGTTCTCAGAATCAGGAAATAAAGAGTTTAATTAAACAGGAAAGAAAGTCCATTTTGCCATAAAGACTGAGCAAGGCTAAGTAGTTGTTCAGGAGAAGTCCTCAGCGATCATCTCGTCTTCAGGTTCAGGTACTGCTCCGAGTAGTGCCCCTGTTCCGTACACCTCTGGGTAGATCTCGTCTGCTAAATCTGGGGACATAATCCATTCCAGGTCCTCAGAGGACATAGCAAGGTACAGAAATACACAAGCCAAATAATGTAGTGCAGAAATAAAGGAACAACAGGGTAAATAATTAATCAGCTAAGTGATCATGCAAGTGAGAGTTATTAGTCATACTCAGGCTGAGACTACTACAGGATCAGTGTCAAGAAACCATAGCAGTATTTTCTCGAAGGGCCAGAACTGGTGCCAAAGCTCTGTGTCAGAGACTAGGACACATCCAGATTACACAATATAATATATTCAGCCTTGATATGGTAATACTCCCCCCACCCAATGTAATCTCACGTCACAGTTCTCAATGTTCATGTTACGCAAGATTAAACTAATGCAATCCGTCATTTATTAAGATCTAAGAAAATGAAGCTCAAGTCATGAAATCTATATCCTATACAGAACCACCTTGAATAATCATGATGATTCTGTCTCATGCTCTATGTCAAGTGTCCTGGGTATAATGTACTTGATATGGCAAGTACAAGAAATATAAATGTCACGATAACTATCTCTAATTGACATTGCACAACCCCGCGTACGGTGTTGGCACCCAACTATAATCGGACGCTAAACAAGTCACACGACCCTAGGGTTGAGCATTTACAACAATCACAAGAAAATAAGTCAAGAGATAATGAATCATTAAACTGCATTTATGGCAAGGTACACTTGCCTGGGTTTTCGGCTCCAAGTGTGGCTCTGGCAACAGCTGGATTTGTAGGGACTGCTCCGGTTGCTGAAACAAATATCACCATCAGATCCAGAAAATATTAATCAGCTAGGAATGCCTGTCCTTGAGTCCAATTTGGAGACAAGGGCAAAAAACGTTATTTTAGGGTCAAGGCGGGGTCCAGATGTGGGCCGCTTTGCACCAAAAATGCGTCAGGGTCAAAGGCCTCCAAATCTGTCCAACTTAGTGTCAACAGGTCAGGAACGATGATGCGAACTCAACGGAACTTCCAGAATTGGATTCCGATGAGCCGTTCTCAAAATCGCCCGTCGAGTAGAGCCTGTGGGGCCCACGACACGCGATTTTGTCAACGTTCTCAGAATCGAACCAAACTTGGCTCACAGGACCATCGTATTGCTACGAGTCCGATGGTGCAAGTTTCATCTCGATCCGACGTGTGTACACTAAGTTACAGCGAGAATCAGAATAGTCGGATACGGGGCGGTGTCCGCGGATACGCACTGATTTCGGTGTGCACGCACATCCGAATCAGCTTCTGCGAAATCTCACTCGTCCGTATCAACGATGCGCACGTATCTGTGAAGACCGCATGCGACCAAGTCGTCCCGTTTGGCTGGGCGTACTCGATTCTGGGATGAAATAGGGCATTGGTTTTCCTGTTTTTGGATCGCGGTGTGCGATCACCATAGGACGCGATGCCCCGAGCGGTTTGTACGGGCACCGAGGGGGTCATGCAGGCTACGCAATACAATTGACGGAATAGGAAACATAGCTACGAATCGAAAGTTATGGATACCTGAAGAGGGCTCAAAAACAGCGTATCCTATGTGTCCAACTTGTCTCCAACGCGATACACTGTGTCCTGGACACAGTTCCAACCCGTGTCCAAACTAGGGTTTCTGTGTCAGTGTCCGCCGGAGTCGTCTGGCCACGGCAAGGAGGACGGCAGGGCGAGGTCTCATCGGAGGAAAGAGGAAGCGGCGGAGGGCGACACTGGCCGGAGGCGGGCTGGCCGAAGGCAGCGGGTCCTGGGCTCAGTCGGCCGGTTCTGCGGGTGGTGTTCGAGCAGGGAGACGGAGGCCTGGCGAGGGAGGAGGCGGGGAGTGGTGGAGAGAGGAGGCCGGTGAGGGCTCTGCGGGGTGCGGCGGAGGCGGCTCCGGTGCTGGACGGCTAAGCGGAGGGGATAACTAGGTGGCTAGGGTTCAGGGGAGGAGTTTAAATAGAAGAGATAGGGAGAGGGAACGGCGGCCGGCGAGGGAAGGGAAGAGGTCGTCCGGTGAAGGGGAGGAAGAGGAGGAGGCACTGGACAGCGAACGGCCGGCGGCGGGCGTTTCCTGCGGCGGGGAAAGCTGACAGTCGGGTCAGTTGGAAGAGAAAGGGTGGCGGGTCGGGTCTATGACGGGTCGGGTCGGGTGGCAGGGATCCGACCCGATCCACTATAATAGGGCACGGGTCGGGTTAATGCGGGCCGGGTCGGATTGAACCCGGATCCGACCCGTTAGGTCTAGGGCGGTTTGGGTCAGTAAACCCGGTCCGGTTTGGTTTAATTGATAAAAACCCGGTTTATTTTGGTTTAATTTAATTATTTAGTATTTAGGGCTTTAAAAATCCATCCGGGGTCCAATAAATTCCCGAAAAATTACCCTATGTCTGGTTTTCTATTTTACACCATAAAATATTATTTTCATAATATTTTAATATTATTTAATAATATTTAAAAATCCTTTAATAATTAAAACACCTTAATTTAATTAGAGAAAATTCTCAGAAAATTACAGAAATTCCAAAAAATGTAAAAATCCAAAAAATTAAAATCTTCTTGAAAATCAGGGGGTTTACAGCGCCCCTCCGGCGAAGCCCAGAACCCTAACCCAAGTTCTTGCGTCGTGTCGGACACGAGTCAGACACGAAGGATTCTCAGTTTTCAAAGTCCTGTTCAGGTACTCGTATCTTCCTCCTCGTAACTCTGTTTTTGATTCCGTCAGTTGCATCGCGTAGCCTGCATGACCCCCTCGGTGCCCGTGTAAACCGCTCGGTGCATCGTGACCTGTGGTGATCGTGAACCGCGATCCAAAAATAGGAAAACTAACGCCCTGTTTCACCCCGGAACTGAGTACGCCCCGCCAAACGGGATGACTTGGTCGCACGCGGTCTTCACCGATACGTGCGCGTCGTTGATACGGACTTGCAGGATTTCACAGAAGCTGATTCGGATGTGCGTGCACACCGAAATCAGTGCGTATCCGCAGACATCATCCCGTATTCGACTTTTCTGAATCTTGCTGTAACTTAGTGTACACATGTCGGATCAAGACGAAACTTGCGCCATCGGACTCGTAGCAATATGCTGGTCTTGTGAGCCAAGTTTGGTTCGATTCTGAGAACGTTGACAAAATCGCGTGTCGTGGGCCCCAGAGGCTCCACTTGACGGACGATTTTGAGAACGGCTCATCGGAATCCAATTCTGGAAGTTCCGTTGGGTTCGTAACATCATTCCTGACTTGTTGACACTAAATTTGTCTATTTTGGAGACCTTTGACCCTGACGCATTTTTTGGTGCAAAGTGGGCCACATGTGGACCCCGCTTTGACCCAAAAATATCATTTTTGCCCTTGTCTCCAAATTGGACTCAAGGACAGGCGTTTCTAGCTGATTAATATTTTCTGGATCTGATGGTGATGTTTGTTTCAGCAACCGGAGTACTGCCTGCAATTTCCGCTGAAGCCAGAGCCACACTTGGAGCCGAAAACCCAGGCAAGTGTACCTTGCCAACTTGCAGTCTTTATTACATAGTACTTGGACTTAATTATAACTGTTGTACATGCTCAACCCTAGGGCCGTTTTGACTTACTTAGCGTCCGATTAATAGTCGGGTGCCAACACCTTACACGGGGTTGTGTAAAGTCAACTAGAGATGGATATCGTGACATTTACATTCTCGTACTTGCCATATCAAGTACATTATACCCAGGACACCTGACACAGATCATGAGACAGAATCTTCCTGAAATATTCAAGGTGATTCTGTGTAGGTTTCAGGATTTATAACCTAGACAGGATATTCCTAGACATTATATTCATAGACATAGTATGACTTGCTGCATTAGATATGATCTTACGTGACTTAGACATGAGGCATCGTGGACATGAGACGTATGATTACATTGGGTGGGGAGAGACACACAGGCTACAGGCTGATTATATATATATAATCTATAGTAAACACATAGTATAACTCATAGTATAACTGCTACCGGCTCCCCGACACAAAGCTTGTAGTGGTATCAGCCTAAGTTCTAGTGATGCTCTCAACTTGCATTTCACATAGATGGTTATATAGTTGACCCTATTATTTTATTTATTTGCTATACTGCATTTATTTTGGCTTGAGCTTTCTTGTACCTTGCTATGTCCCCTGAGGACCTGGATCCGAATTATGTCCCCAGGATTTGCAAACGAGGTTTATCCAGAGGTATACGGAACATGTGCACTTCACGGAACAGTACCAGTACCTGAGAACGAGGTGATCGCTGAGGACTTCTCCTGAACAACTGCTTCTTCATGCTCAGTTATTATGGCAAATAGGCTTTTCTTCCTGTTTAATTAATCTCTCTTTCCTGTTTAATTAAAATAATTATAACAGACTTTATATCGGGTTGTTTTCCGAATTACTTTGCTGAGACTGGATGTTTTGATTTACTTTCCTTATTATTGTTGATCTTATTATCTTTTGTGTGGATGAGATTAGTTCTGACTTGTTGTAGTAAACCCTGACTAATGTAATACAGCTTAAGTATGCCCCAATGGATCCATTAAATTGGGTTGTCCATCGGTGCGTGCTGCTGGCCATTGCCACGTGTCTAGTCCCTTAGTATTTTGGGACTGGGGCGTGACAGACCTCATGCGACCTGACTTCCCATGTGGCCCTGACTTCATATGCGGCCTGACTTCATATGTGGCCAGGATTGTCATACGACCTGACTTCCCATGCGGTCTAGAGACCCATGTGGCCCTGCTTGTTGATTAAATGTTTCTTGATTCATGTTACCCAATATATAATTGGTAATTGGACTCAAATACTGTATCCGTGCTGATACAACTATTATTATTGTTCATGATTTAATGTGCGTCGAGGTACGACAAATCCTATCACGTGTTAAGTGATTATATTTGGGTTGTGCATCGAGAATGCCTCCAAATTTCTGAATGTGTGATATTATATATATTTATACATTGTTTCCCCCAGCAAGGGCATAATAAGCAAGTCAACTACCAAAGCGTGGTAGGATATTGTTTGTCTGAATGTTGCATACACGCTCGGGTGAATCCAGATTTGACTTCCATGGATTCGTACCAAGCGTGCACGTACTTTGTATGATATCTTAAGAAAAATTCTCATGTGACCACGCCTTGAGATTTTAAGACAACATAGGGCTAATTAGGTAACTAAAAGTGGTAGTAACATAGGAGGAAACGGTATCCCGAGATCATGCCAACGAACCTTCCCACAGAGATTCATTCTAAGTGTGCTGTGGGCTGGCCACCACAGATACTGTATATCATCTGCCATAGTGAAGTGTAGTATCTGACTATTATTATTATGCTGAGCTACTGTTTCAATATAAGAACACTGAAACCGCTAATACCGTATTTTTAGCGCAGTGGCCCTACGGGGGACGGTGCATCTTGCAAGTACCTATTTTATTATATTAGTTCGGTTAGCTCATGTTTGGCACTGGCGTGATCTGAGGATACTTATTATGCATTATTTCTAAGATAACCTCAGACTCCACAAAATAGCAAGTCGTACAAATGATTGACTGATTTAGGAAGAAATTGATTTGGTTGTGATTGTATTATTCAGCTAGTAGCCTAGGGAAGTGGACTATCATAG
Organism: Iris macrosiphon; assembly: GCA_036927795.1. Lineage (NCBI taxonomy): Eukaryota > Viridiplantae > Streptophyta > Magnoliopsida > Asparagales > Iridaceae > Iris > Iris macrosiphon. The sequence goes on along the minus strand of JAYESA010000015.1, from coordinate 73,235,027 downwards.
TGTGATAGTTCAACCCTTATCCTTGTTTGGTTGTAGGGTTAGGCCTTCGCGCTAAGATATGCCATGGACCTAAGTTACGACACTAAACCTATGTATTATTATATATTTTTCCTTGGGTTTTGTTTCTTTATTTCGTGCTTCCTTTGTGGTACTTGCTATTTGGGGTCTAACCCTACTGGTTTTGCATGACCAGATTTTGAGCCAGCACCTGAGGATCTAGCATACTTTCTCCAAACTCATGGCGTACACCAGGAATATGGCCGAAGGGGATAGCGAGTAGGTTTTCTTCTTCCCTACTCATCTTGCTCATTTACTTCTTTTTGGCATTTACCCACCGGCACCTGTTAGCCTGCTCGTCTGGACATTAGTTTTTCTTACATGATTGTATTAAATCAGACTAGTAGATGATCACTGTCATGTACTTTTGTTACTCTTTCAGCTTCTTATTTTGCACATCTGGACTCCCGAATATTTTAAGAAAGCGTTTGGGACACCTTATTGCTTATCATATATGCTCTATGCTTACTATTTCTTGTTTGAATAATTGAGACAGAAAAGTTCTTGACCATAGGAGACTTGATTGTAGCATGCACCCCTTGTCTTATACAGCCGTGATCGCCGTACGACGTATAACAC